>CAUYPK010074276.1:0-20820 GCA_963574355.1 Loris lydekkerianus
TTCACATGAAGGCTATAACCCAACTATACCACAAGACTATGAGGAAAGGACCAAGGAAGGGGAAGGGAGGGGGGAGGTTTGGGTGGAGGGAGGGTGATAGGTTGGGCCACATCTATGGTGCATATTTTTATCTATAATAAAAAATAAATAAATTAAAAAAAATAAAAAAAATAAAAAAAAAGTTTAACAAAAAGTTAAAGAAATTCATCAGAGAATGGGAAGATAAAAAAGGATCAATAGGTACTGTAAAACTGAACACAATAATAATAAAACTAAGATGTAAATAGGAGGACTTAAGAGCAGAAATGAGAATTAGTAAATTGAAGTATAGATGATTCAAAAATAGCCACATTCAAGCACCTTCTTTACCTCTCAAGATTAAAAAAAAAATAGAATATATAGAGCACAGCTTTAGAGGACATAGCTTATAGGACATGGTGAAAAGTTCTAACCTTATGTCATATTGGCATCCCAAAAGGAAAAGAGAAAGAATGAGGTTGAAGCAATCTAGAAAGAGCTGATAGTGAGGATCTTTTAAAAAAGGTAAAAAAAACCCCACTAAGCCACAGATTTAAGAAGTGCTATAAACCATAAGATAAGTTTTCAAAAATTGCACACCTAGAGTATCATAGGAAAATTGCTAAAACAAAAGTAATAAAGAAAATTAAAAGCAGCCAGAAGAATAGACCTGTTTCCTTCAAAGCAGCAGCAAGGCTGGGAGATGACCTCCTAACAGAGAGAATGGAAGCCAGCGTGCAATGCTTTCAAAATGCTAGGGAAAAAAAGCCATTCCCAATATAGAGTTGTCTATCTAGTGGAATTATCCTTCAAAATGAAGACAACATACATTTTAAGTAAACAAAAACTGAAGTTTTCAACAGCAAACTGCTCTAAGGCATTAACAAATTTGATCATGTTGTCGTATTTATAACACTGCAATCAATAACTGAAGATTATGTGTTCTTTTTAAAAGGACAAATGAAATATTTACCAACATTGAGCGTCAGCTGGGACACAAAGCAAGTTTCAACAAATTTAAGATTAAAATCATACAAAAACAGTACAACTAAGCTCAGAAGCAACAAAATAATTTTTAAAAATATCTTCCTCTTTGGAAGTGAAACCATTCATTCTGTGTAAATCATAATCAAAGGCAAAATTACAGTGGAGATTAGAAAGTACTTGGAACTGAACAATAAATAAACATATTTATATCAGCACTTCTGAGATTTGGCTAATGTCAAATTTAGAGGGACATATACAGACTTTTTTTTTTTTTTTTTTTTTGACACAGAGCCTCAAGCTATGGCCCTGGGTAGACTGCTGTACCGTCACAGCTCACAGCAACCTCCAACTCCTGGACTTAAGCGATTCTCTTGCCTCAGCCTCGTGAATAGCTGGGACTACAGGTGCCCACTAGAAACCCTGGCTATTTTTTGGTTGTAGTTGTCCTTGTTTTTTAGCAGGCCCAGCCGGATTTAAACCCACCAGCTCTGGTGTATGTGGCTGGCACCTTAGCCGCTTGAGCTACAAGTGCCTCTCGAAATATACAGCTTTAAATGAATATTTTAGAAAAGAAGAAAGGTTAGCAATCAAAGATCTAAGCATTCATCTCAAGAGGTTTATTTGGGTTAATTTTACAAATATATGTTTTGTTTATAAGTAAAAAAATAAGAAATAAATGCTCATTTGTGGTTTTTAAAACCCTTAATAAGCTCTGAATCAGAGCTAAATCCTTAACCCAATAAAATGTATAACATACAAGTGTAGGAGACCAAGCATTAGGCTTATAGAAGCGGCCACCAGGTCTTAGGGAAGGCGCTGGGAGTGAGACAATCTCTTAGCCATCATGGAGATGTTTTAAAGTCTGGAGACAAGCCCTCAAGCAGCTGCAGGCATTAATGAGATAAAATCGGTCCCTTGTTAGCAAGCAGGTGTTATACTTTGGACGTTTGTGGGGGAACAGGGTGGGAGTTGAGCCCATGGAGAAAAAGCACTTAGCGATCATTAAGCACTTAGCTCCAGTACTTGACCCCCCACACCTGTTGCTTCAATAAAAGGCCAGGAAAGAGGTTGCTGGGGGCTCTCCCTGCACCTATGGGAATCTCACCTCTTACAGGCTTGTACCTTCAGTCCGTGTCCCGGCTGTTTTAATTGGTGCAGTGATGGGTGCCTCAGTGGGCCCCAACATACAAGAATAGCAAGCATCGTATTTTATAATTAAAATATCGAAGCTTTCCTCTTAAGACCGAGAAAGAGACCAAGATATCTGTTATCAAAACCTCTACTTAACATTGTCATGCATGCCATGATCATTGCTGGAAGGAGAAAAGGTAGGATTGCAAATAAAGATATAAAATTCATATTATTCACAAATCATGTTTATGAATAGAAAAATACAAAATATTCTAGAGGCAAACTATGAGAATTTATATGTGAATTTGGAAAATTTTCTAAGTACAAGGTCAATATAAAAAATTAACTGAATTTATATATACCAGTATCAAGCAATTACAAGATACATGTTTTAAATAATTCCATTTGTAGATGCATCAAAAATAAAATTTTTTTTTGAGACAGTCTCACTATGTCACCCTAGGGTAGAGTGCTGTGGCATCACAGCTCACAGCAACCTCAAACTCTTAGGCTCAAGCGCTTCTCTTGCCTCAGCCTCCCAAGTAGCTGGGACAACAGGCGCCCATCAAACGCCCAGCTATTTTGTTGTTGTTGTTGTAGTTGTCATTGTTATTCAGCTGGCCTGGGCCATATTCGAATCCACCAACCTTGGTGCATGTGGCTGGTGCCATAACCACTGTGCTACGGGTGCTAATAAACCAAATATAATTTTTTTAAATTTGTAAGAGAAACTAAAAAGACATTGTTAAATGTCAGGACATACCATATTAGTAGATAGGAAATCTCTATTTGTAAAGGTGTCAATTTCTCCTGAATTTATAGATTTAATGTTATGCAATCCCTCAGAAGAGGTGTGTGTGCATGTGTTTGTAAACTGAGAAGCTGAATCTAACATCTATGGAAATACATGGGAAATAAATATTTGGAAAATACAAAATAATGAAGTTGGAAAATTTTCATTATCAGTTATCAAGACCTATAGTTAAGCGAGTGTGATTAAGACAATGTAATAGTGATACAAAGACCTGCAAACACTATGTAAAGGGTCACAGATGTTTAGGAAGGAGTGGGAAGAATAATATTTTTATAAATGGTGCTGGGTCAGTCGAATTTTTATATGGAAAAAAAAAAAAAAAAAAAAAAAACCAGCAGGTCCAGTGCTCACACTGTAATCCTAGCACTCTGGGAGGCTGAGGTAGGTAGACAGCCTGAGCTCAGGAGTTTGAGGTTGCTGTGAGCTATGACACTACAGCGCTCTACCCAGGCAACTGAGTGAGACTCTGTCTCAAAAAGAGAAGAAAAGGAAAACAAAACAAAACAAAACAACCCCGCCCAAAAAAACCTCAACCTGACTCTTATATCATCCCATACACAAAAATTAACTCCTAAGGTAACAACCATAAAGGTTGTAGAAGAATAATATCTGAGAATATATTCATAAATCTGGGGTAAGCAAAAATTCTTAATCCACAGAAAATACTATCCACAAAGGAAAAGATCAACACACAGTACTACATTAAATTAGAAACTTCATTCCAACACAAGGTACCATTAAGAGTGAGAAAGGCCAATGGAGGCAGAGCAAGAAAAATCATTTGCCACATATTTCACTGACACGGGGTCCCTACCCCTCCCTCTCACCCAACATGTACAAATTAACAAGAAATAGATAAAAAACACAAAAGAGAATATCATACGAAAAGATCAACTTCATCCTTCATCAGAAACAATCAAACGTCCAAAAAGACAATGACATATCCATAACAATAATTAAAATAATAATAAACAGACTTATTACCACATAGTGACTCTGAAGAAGAACTATTGAAATTCTCACACAGTCACTGGGAATGTAATTACAACCGCAGTTTAGTAACTCTCTGCCTGAAAGGTGTTTGGAGTAGCCAATCTCAGGGGTTCTGGGGTTGCTGTGCTGAAGACACCTCAGAGGCTCTGAGGGGTGTGTGTGTGTGTGTGTGTGTGTGTGTGTGTGTATCTAGTGAGCCCAAGCAGAGGGAGGCATTTGTTTTTATTTTAGTCAATAAGAATAAATCCCTGGGCACTTGAGTGGGGCCCTGAGCTATGACAAATGTGAATAAGCCCTGGCCCTGGCACAGGTTTAGAAGTGCCATGCCATAAGGACTTTAAAGCCACAAAAGAATTGTATTTAACTCCTGGTGCCAAATATTTAAACCAGAGTTGGCAAACTATGTCCCACAGGCTACATCTGCCTCTTATATTTGTTAGTCCTGCAAGAATGGATTTTACATTAAAATATGTACATGTAATTGTTTTTTCTTATTATGAAAAATAATATAAAATGTATTCTTTTTCAGGGAATATTAAAGAAGAATAAAGGAGGTAAGTATATAGAAATATACAAAAAAAGGAAATCACCAATAATCTCACCACATGGTAATTGTTATTTTTTTTCAAACAAAACGTCTCACCTATTTATTACAGTACCAGCTTATGAGTGAAGAGCATATAAACAAAGACAAAACTCATTTTCCCAATTAAGTGTGGCTGTCTATCCAACTGCTGATATTTTAAGCTTGATATGGTAAGACGATCGTGACCCTGACACATCAGTACGTGCCGTCTTATGGGTAATTCCTTATAGACCCAGCTTGGTTCTGCTCCAGTGTCTCCTCTTCAAGTTGTACCTGAGTTTATTACCAGCTTTTGTTTCTTGGCCAGAAACTGCTTGATTCTGAAAGTCTTGTGAGAGGACATGGTGACAAATGGGACTGATCACAGGTACCACGATGGAGTAGAGAGAGAGCCACACGGTAAGTATTTCTTGTAACATTTTGTTATAATTCTTCCAAAATATCCATTACTTCTACATTTTGTGCTCGCCTCATTGAGGTTTTTTTAAAATTTCAGATTAATAGGAGGGTACAAATGATCAGGTTACGTTGTTTGCGTTTGTTAGGTAAAGTTCAAGTTGTAGTTGAGTCCTTCACCAAGGCGGTGTGCCATATTCCCTTACATTGTGTCCATTAGGTGAGAGCACAGCAATCCCTGGTTTTTACGTTTTTTGTTTTTTTTTTTTTGAGACAGAGCCTTAAGCTGTTGCCTTGGGTAGAGTGCTGTAGCATCACAGCTCACAGCAACCTCCAACTCCTGGGCTAAAGTGATTCTCTTGCCTCAGCCTCCCAAGTAGCTGGGACTATAGGCACCTGCCACAAGGCCCGGCTATTTTTGGGTTGTAGTTGTCATTGTTGTTTGGCGGGCCCGGGCTGGATTTGAACCCGCCAGCTCAGGTGTATGTGGCTGGCGCCTTAGCCACTTGAGCCACAGGTGCCGAGCCTGGTTTTTTACATTTTTTAAGGGTTGGGGTACAAGGGATCAAAGGAAGAATACTTTTTGACACATGAACACTTGATGAAATTCTAATTTTAGTGTTCAGGAATGAAGTTTTTTTGGAACACAGCCACACCTGTCTCTTGGTATATTGTCTGTGGCTTCTTTTATGCTATAACAGCAAAGTTGAGCAACGGTGGCACAGACCACTTAGCCCACAAAGCTTACAATATTTACTGGCTGTCCCATAGAAAAAAGCTTGCTGACCTCTGCTTTCAACCATCGTGAAGCACTTAGTCTTCTTGTAGGATTAGAATCAGTGTGCTCTGTCATAGGCCCACAGCTTGATGAAATAAATTAATGAGGAACCTCTTAGAAGTTTTCATTTCAACACAGGAAAATTCCAAGAAAAGAATGAATTCTAAACATATTTTAATTAAAAAAATTGTTCCCTAACTCAAAGAGGAACATGCCACAGTGAGTGGAAGTCTGAACCTCTGTTTGGAAGGGTTGCTTCGTACTTTGAAGTTATCAACACATGCTGTGGAAGAGACAGGTGGTTATTAGGGGCTGGCTCTTCAGGTGGAAAACCAAGGCACACCGTCACCTGTCAGTGGGTACAAACCCAGGGACTGACAGGATGGGTGCCACTGTCCCCTGAGATACCATCTTGTCCTCTCCAGTGAAGGAATTGGAAGGGTGAGTTGTCCAAAATCATTTCTCCATGGAAAGATCAAGTTCAAACATAAATGTCACCATGCTCTTGACAGTTCCAAATACAACTCTCTCCTCCTTATCCCAAAGTTCAGGGACTATTTATGGGGAATTTCTGCCTATGGTGGAGAGAAGTGGGCAGTGAACACAGGCTGTCACTACTGCTTGAGTTCTGGCCTCTCTCTGTTGTCTGGGGCTGGGGAGACCACAGCTGCAATTATGTAATGACCTGCCAGGCAGTAGAGTGGATTAATATGCTTCAGGTGGAAGAATATAAATCCAGGGTTTGAAGGGACCTGGAAACCCCTCTTGCTGGAGAGAAGAAAACCACAGTGTGTGTGGATGATGAGGTAGGCTGAAGGAAGAGTTTCACTCATGTTTTTCCCACTCTGCTTAGGGGCTCACCACTCAATTCTACTTTCACGCAGTAGTGAAGTCTGGTCTGGATAACATATTTTTCTTGTAAACAGCCTTTCACTGCGAGTTAGCACAGCTCCTACTGCATCTTGGCCTGAGTGGTCTCAGTTAATATTTCATGAATGATTTAAGGAATAAATGAATGAATGAATGGATAAATCAACCAGTTGGATCTCAGGGGTAGAAGGGAAGCAGGTGGAGCCTCTGGAGCTGGAAGCCTCTCCTGTGGTGTCTGCTGGCTGACAGGGGGCCAGGTGATTGTCCTGGTTGGGTATGACAGAGACTGTTCCAATGATGCGTTCCTCCCAGGGGGTGAGAATTGAGGTGAGGGAGAAGCCATTTCTTAATTCATCCCTGGGGAATGGAGAACACATACCAGACCCCTCCCTCCTGGTCCTGGCTACATCCTTGCCCTGCCACTGTGTTCCTTTAGGCTCCTGCAGCTACACTCTGCCTTGGGGAGCAGGGGGGCAGCTGTCCAGGGTGGTGGTAGCCCAGTGTAGGAAGGAGAAGCCCCCCACCCCTCGTGGGAGAAATCTCCCATGGCAAATTTTAAAGGGCAGCAGAGGGCATTTTTAAAATCCAGTCTGCCTATGGCCGACATACTCAGGGCAGAAGGGCCCAATCCACATGGCATTCTCAGTAGGGGTGTGTGGTAGAAGTGCTCCCCTCCCCTCATCTGCTGCACTCCCACAGGCACCAGCTCCTTCTCTTGCCAAACTGTGGGCCAGGCCTGTACCCCTCTCCCTCCTCCTTCCCCTCAGGCCCTGTGACTCCCCTCACCCTCCCCACCTGGGCTTGGCCAGCAGCCTCTGAATGAAGGTGCTTCTCCCTTTGCCCCCCAGGCCCTCCTGGCACCACAGCCCAGGTCAGCAGCAAACACTTGAATGTGATCCTGTCATTGTCCTTCTCAGCAAATGCAATGCCCTCTGCCCTGCCTGGGGGTAAGTCTGCCCAGCTGAGTCTGTCCAGCCTCACATTCCAGCCCCCCTGGGCGTCTGCTTCCCTGACCCATCCCACGGTCCACCCACGTCCCAGGTGAGTCCAGTTTTGTCTGCACCTAATTCCTCTCTCTGTTTGCTGATTTCTAGAAGCTTAGCTTGTAGATTGCTTTCTGAAGCCTTCTTTCTTCCATATCTTTCTTTTAAAGCCCTTTCTCCCAAAGGCACTGTCCCAGCACCCATGACTCCATGACATGCCTCCTTCTCTCTCTCACTCCATCCTGCATAGGGACCAAATGTCTAATACTATGCCTGACACAACCGTGAAGAGGTTGGCAGGATATGCCACTCCAAAGTAGGACACTTTGGGAAAAGGATTATTTTGAGCTAAAGATACTTGAAAAACAACAGATGGAAGGAGGGCATTCTAATTTCCCCTTTTCTTCTTAAATAAATACATAAATAAATAATAAATAAATAAAGACAGAGAGAGAGATTTAAAACTCCCATGTGAAAAATGCCTTCCCTGAACCAGGAGAAAGGGGACATTCTTCAATGGGAGTAATAGTTCAGAGAATTCTCTACAAACAGACCTCGTTAAAATAATTCTTATCTTGCTTTAACCTCCCCCCACACACACAAAAAATAGGTTAGTTACTTTTCTAAAATTCCAATTCAGTATATAAATGTTCAACTCTAACTGCACCTTTGGGTCTTTATGAAGTCTTCATGTCAGGTAAAGCTTATATTATATTTGTATTCTTTTCTCCTACAGTTTAATATTCAGGCATAGCCAGGCACCCTAAGAGGGTAGGGGTAAAGTTTGCAGCAAAGGCCAGGAGTGATGGCTCATGCCTATAATTCTAGCACTCTGGGAGGCTGAGGCTTGAGCTCAGGAGATCAGGACCCCCATTTCTAAAAATAGCCAGATGTTGCCAGTGCCTGTAGACCCAGCTACTCGTGATGCTGAGGCAATAGAATCACTTAAGCCCAAGAGTTTGAGGTTGCTGTGAGCTGTGATGCTGCAGCACTCTACCCAGGGCAATAAAGTAAGAGTGTGTCTCAAAAAATAAAATAAAATAAATGGACAGCCGATGAACCATAAGGAGAAAAGGATGTTGGTAGGAGATGTTGCCTTCAAGATTTTCTTGACCTGGTCAAGTATAAGAAAACTATGGGTATAACTTATGGCCAAGTCCCATTCTTAGTGATTTGGGCTTAATTGTTACAAAGCTCCCCAGTGATTAAGTACAGCAATGACTAAAAATAGGGCCTATCCCCTCGTTTGAAGATGAGAAAACCAAGGCCAATAGGACCTAAATGACTTGTCTACTGAGTTAACTAATGGCAGAGCCCAAGATGGAACGTGAATGAGTCAGCCCTCCTTGAGAGGAATGAAGTAGCTGGAATATCCAAGGGCATTAGACAGGATCTCCAAGGAAACCTGCCATCCTCCATGTAGGACCATTCAAGAAAAGATAGTTTAGGAGAGGCACACAGGACACTGCAGTGACCCAGGGACCGTGGCAGTCACACAGATGACCACCTAGGATAGGTGGAGAGGAGGGAGGAAGCACCTAAGCCTGGAAGGAGAGAAAATAGCATAGGTTGGCTTGATGGGAGCAGTAACCTTGGGTTAAGGAACTCACAGTCCGAGGTCAACAGGTAAAAAAATATTCTGACTTGACTCCCTATCCCTCGGCCCACCTGCTTTAAGAGCTTCCTATTGACTGAAGCCAACCAGAAGCCAGAGGTCATGGACACACTGTTGACATAGTTCACTTCTTAGGCAGAATATGGTGGAAAAAGATGAGGGGCAAATCCCGAGGGGCCAACAGAAGATTCTAGCACATGAAATAAGGTACTTATGGAACTTTAAAAAACTCATTTAGCCAAACCTGTAGGCTGAAGGCCTGTGCTCTTTCCCATCGAGCACTGATTGAGTGCACACATGAGCTCTCCATACTCCCCTTTCTCCAGGTCTGCCACCTCTTGCCTCTCATCCACACCCTTATTCTATACACAGTTGTCCCCTTATCATGGCAGTCCTTGACTACGGTTCCAGAACAGCCTAGAGCAGAGGGTGTGGGACGTCAGACTCAGAGATTGGAGCCCAGCTCTCCCAAGGTTGAGCACTAGCCCTGTGCTTTCTGCACCATCCCCACCATTTGAACTGGGAAGGACATAGCTGCTGTTCTACCTCTTCCCTGGCATGGTAAGAGGCCTAAGGAAGATGCTTTGAAGTGCATTACGGAAAACGAGGACAAAATTATACTCCACGAATGCACCACTGGGGAAGAAACTTTCCTTGACAATGAAAGGACTTGCTTCCAGCTTATTCGATGTAATGGTTGTTGGAAGCCCAGAGCTGTAAGCTCTGCCCTTGAAACCTTCCTCCAGGACTGCCACTCATTGAACCCACCAATGGGACAGACCATAATCGCAGCTGACAGATAAAAAAGTGGGTCCCCAGGGGCTGAGAAACATGCACACAGCAGAAATTCTGGCAGCTGCGATCCAGCATGGGGCAACCCAGAGCTCTGTGTCTTTTGCTGTCTGTGTGTTCACACAGACAGGAGTCCTGAGAACGGGGTTGTGTATATGAGCACTTAGGATGGGGCTTGGCACAGAGCAGACTCTCTGTTTGTCATTAACCTTTCTATTTGTTATAAGATGACTTCTAAATAATACCGGAAGATTCAGGTGCAGCTGGCCAATAACAAATTATGCCTAAACTCACATTTGTTCAAACACCTGCTGGGACTGAGGGCCTCCACCAAACAACTGGCGCTCAGGTCACAGCAATACTAAGGTCAGAGCAGGGGAGTGCTGCTCCCAACACAGACCCTCCTTGCATTTAAGAAGGTGGCCGACTTCTCTCCCTGACCAGAAAGTCGCTGGGGCTTGTGCTTAATCAGCAAGACACTGGTTGTTGGGACACTGAGTTTTCTCTTCATTTACCTCCTAAACGTGTTTCTTTCAGCAAGAGCAACTTCATTCCTCCTGTCTTTCATGTAAGCTGCCACAGTATGAAAAGGCAGTAACTCCTCAGGGGTCGGGACGTTTATTTCTATTAAATAATACCATCTGATGAGAAATACTACCACAAACACTGGACAGAGTGCAGTGCATTTCCTGCTGTCTGCTTGACATCCTTCACCTGTTTCCTCCTTGAGGACCTGCGTGTATTCTAGACAGGCCCCTGGCATCCCTCACACGGGTCTTTTGGGCAGTGGAGTGTGGCTCTGGAAAAATTTGAGTCTGAATTCTGGCTTGAAGATGACTTCTCAGGTGCCCACTTACCCTTGCCGAGCTTGCAACCGCGAGTCAGTGTTCGGGGCTGAGAACAATTCAGGGGAAGCACCTGGCTCAGCCTCTGCCTGCAGAACCCACTTCAAACCATTCCGTGCTTTTCCTTCCTAAGCCCTCTCTTCTTATTTTATGCCTCTTGTTATTTTTTCAGTCTTTCAAAGCAAGAGAGGCTAATAAAATGTCAAAGGAATCCTGGGACCGTCGTTCTAACCCCACCCGGTAAAACACCCCCATAGTTTCTCCGCAGCCACACACACTCCCGCCCTGTTCCCCCATCAAAGCACCACCGGTGAAACAGACACGGTTGGCCTGAGCGCCCTCTCCTGGTCATCTCGGGAAGATACACATAAGTCATATTCGTTAAGCCTTTCTAACCACAAGAAGCAAATATTAACATATTAATATTATCCCTACACACTTTAGGTACAGTAGCAACTCAGATAAAACCTCAAGTTCTTTGTATCTTGGAATCTTTGTTTTAATTTGCCACAGTACCCTGGATGAGACATGAATATTTATTTGTTCATTTATTTATCTTACATGATAATTTTAATCTGGAGAGCTGAGGTGTGAAGCGGAGGTTCAAGTAATATTGAAAAGTAGCAAATGATGATTAGAGTCTGGAATTAATGTTTCGGATCTAATGAGGGCATCAGTGACATAGAATGAGGTTTAATTCTCATATGCCCAATCCGCACCCACCCAGCCAGCAGAGTGTAGCAGAACTGTTAGGACACACTGTTAAGGGGACTTTGTTTTTTTTTGTTTTTTTTTTTTGTAGAGACAGAGTCTCACTTTACCGCCCTCAGTAGAGTGCCATGACATCACAGGACTCACAGCAACCTCCAGCTCTTGGGCTTATGTGATTCTCCCACCTCAGCCTCCCCAGCAGCTGGGACCACAGGTGCCCACCACAACCCCCGGCTATTTTTTTGTTGCAGTTTGGCTGGGGCTGGGTTCAAACCCGCCACCCTAGGTATATGGGGCCGGCGCCCTACTCACTGAACCACAGGCGCCGCCCTTGTGTGTGTGTTTTTTTGTTTGTGTGTGTGTGTGTGTTAAGGGGACTTTGCTGGCAGCAGTGTTGTTGGCTCCCAAGCAATACATTTGGTCCATGCAGCAGGCGGTCCCTGTGAGTGGACAGCACTCATCATATATCCGGCTTTGGAGGTCACCCATCTCATTTCTCAGAAAATATTTGTCTTGTTCAAACAAAGCAACTTCCAGATGTGGGGGAACCACTCACTTGGAACCACCGAGCAGAACTGTTCCCTGCCATACACCATGGAGAGCCGTCCTTCCCAAGGGTAAAAGATGTTGGCAGGGAGAGCAGGTAGCAAGGCAAGGATGGGGAAAGAAAAAGCCTCCAGAGGCACTGAGTCTCTGAGTTGTGAGGGACGTGCTAATCAGAGAATTTAAACTCCTCATTGCCATGCTGAGGAGGAGCAGTTAAGAAGCTTCCTCAGACACACCTGTGAAGTTGGGCTGTGAGAACAAAAAGGTACAGAGTTTGAGAAACGTCCCCATTATTCCCAGCCACAGGAAATAAAGGACTTGGGGACCACCTGCTGGTTCCACTCCACATACCATCCTTGCTCCCCATGGCTTGCAGTAGGTAAGAAGTATAGCTAGATAAGTCTGCTTAAAATATAGATGAGTCAAGGTTATTTGGGTCGCTGAGTCCCTTCTTTTTAACATGTCCTTAAATGTTCAGGCCATCACATCAGTAGATGCACAGCTTCCTGATTCAGAGAACAGAGAGACCTCTGCCCTCTTCTATGCAAATGATAAGACCCTACAATCAGGTAGCTCGTTAACACATAGCTATTAATAAACAACCTACCACCTAAACCTCAACGTTTTGATAAAATGTTCTCAACTTCTAGCTGTTTTCTGTTTAGTTATTACCAATGCAAGTGACTTCATTCAATTCAAGCTGAACATCCATTTGAACAATAATTTATCTTAGCTATTATACTGAGTAGTTATTACTTGCTAAAGCAAGGCTTTCTGTGAACATTTCTGTTACATGCTTGATATTTAGTGACCAAAGTGAGTTTTTAGTTCTGCTTCTTTGAACATTTTTTCTAGGATAAAAATCCTCTTCTGGCTGTAGGTCATTATATCTGCTTCAGCTTGGCGTCGGTTTCTACCTGTTCACCCAGACCTTCCACTTAGCTTGTCCAGCCTAAGTCTTTCGCCTGAGCTCTGGGGCTGTCTGAGCATTGAACTATCTCCTCAGCATTACTAGACACATCCATTTTCATGATTTTTCATCCCCATCTTTTCTTTTTTTTTTTTTTTTTTGAGGCAGAGTCTCACCTTCTTGCCCCCAGTAGAGTGCGGTAGGGTCATAGTTCACAGCAACCTCAAACTCTTGGGCTTAAGCAATACTCTTGCCTCAGCCTCCCAAGTAGCTGGGACTATAGGTGCCCACCACAATGCCAGCTATTTTTTTTCTTTTAGAGGTGAAGTCTCACTCTTGCTCAAACTGGTCTTGAACTCCTGAGCTCAAGCGATCCACCCACCTCTGCCTCCCAGAGTGCTGGGATTATAGGCATAAGCCAGCACACCCAGCCTTTCCTCCCCATCTTGTCCTTCCCCACCCCTTTCCACTATTGCTGCCCCCCCACCCCAAACACACCAAACTTGAATTGTCTGTTTCACCATGTAGTTCCACATGGCAACCCCCCACACCCCTGCAATCATCCTGGGCTCTGTCCTCTCCTACAGCCATGTCCAGTTCACTTTACCACCTGTTCATTTTCATTTGCAGTTGATTCTTCCTTCTCCATCTTCACAGCCATCACCCTAGTCCTATTTATTATTAATTCTTTGTTTTTGAATATAATTTTAATTTTTAGTATATATTGTAATTGCTAATACCAAGGTATCGAACCTGAAATTCAAGCGGTATGGAGCGGTATGCAGTGATGAGTAAGGCTTCCTCCACGCCAGCACCTTAGACCTGTGACTCTCCCCCCAGTCAACTTGGGTGACTAAGTCCTTGTGTGTCCTTCTAGCAACAGACTAGTGTAGCCTATTACTCCATTAGGAATCTTGGGATTTTTTCTTAATTAAAGAATTTTATCTTGGTGCTTATTCCATCAAAATAAAAAGCTTTTTCATTCCTTAAACAGTTACATATTATCCTATTATAGAAGTAAGCTATAATTTAAGTAGTTTTTATTGATAGACATTTAGGTTATTGTCAATTTTTTATATCTCTAAAATAAATTTTTAGAAGTAAAGTTACTGGATTGAAGACAAAGCTACTGTTATTTCTCCTGTAAGTAATAGCTTTATAATTGGTGCTCCCTCATCTGCTCTTGACCCTTGTAATCCTTTCTCTACTCTGCAGCTGGAGTAATTACTTTTCCACATGGGTGCTCAGTTGTACCAGCACCATTTGTTGAAAAAGATGATCTTTTTCCTCACTGAATTACCTTAAACTTTGTCAAAAATCTATTAACTATACTTTTCTCTCTCTCCCTCTCTCTCTGTATATATATACATATATATATATATACACACACACACACACACATACATACATATATATATATATATGCACACACAAACATATACCTATAGATCTATATGCACACACACACACATACCTATATATCTGTACACACACACACATACATATACCTATATATCTATACACACACACATACACACATGAAGCCTAACAAGTTCTTGAACTTATTCTAGAAAAAGTGCTACTACCTCATTGCTGAATATACCACTATGGTCACCTTTGAGATACTCCCCTTAAGAAGCTATACACCCCCAAATGGCCAAGGAGAATACTTTGAAGGTGACAATAGTAATTATTCAGCAGTGAGGTATGTAGCACTTTTTCTGGGATGGGTTTGTGAACTTAATTCTCCAATTTCACACACACATACACACCTTATATTTTGCTGTGTATAATTTGCCCTCACATTTTGGTCCAAACTTTCAGGACAAAAAAATTTCATTTTAATTTTTTAATTCAAATTCAAAGCTTAAAGCTTACAGTATATGAAAAACATTTCAACATTTTTCAAGGGACATTTCAATAATTTTTATAAAACTTTCAGCCAGATTGCTAGCTCCCACACAAAGTATATGAAGTGAAATGCATTGCTCTTCATTGGCTTAAGAGCTCTCATTGCAAGTTCATCATGAGTTCAACAAAACTAATTACCATAGTCCGGGGTATTATTTTTGCATACTATTATTACTTTCTAGAGTTACCCTTTTAATATTTAAGTATTAATAAAATAATTATAAACATTTATATACATACATCATACTACCCATGCATAATGTACATCCTTATGTTTCTTTCAAAAATTTGAGCAAAAAGTATGTATTATACATCGCAAAATACCTGTGTGTGTATCTTAATATATATGTATATATGTATCTATTCTTTCTTTATGTCTATATATATATATATATATCTTTGTATATATATTAATCCATCTATCTCTCCATCCATATATAAATTCTTTTGTTGCATTGATTTATATGTTTACCTATGTAAAACACAAATTACATATGTTTAGATTATTGTAACTTTTGCTATCCTGAGTCTTTTGCATTTCCATATAAATTTTAGAAAAAGCTTATTGGTTTCTACTAAAAAACAAAAATAAAAACAAAAGACTAAACAAAACCCAGATGGGATGTTGATGGAGATTGTGTTGAGTATATAGAGACCAATTTGACAATTGGGAAAAGTCAATTGGAGGAGACTTATATCTTAATAACATTGAGTCTTCCAATTTACAACGTAATGCACCTCTCTTTTTATTTAGGTCTTTTTAGTTTCTCACATTGGTATTTTATAGTTTTTAGTGTATGGGTTTTGTATATCTTTTGTTAAATTTATCCCTAAGTATTTGAGGGGTTTTGATGCTATCGCGAATGGTAATTTCTAAAATTTCTTTTTCTAATTGTTATTACTATGTAGAGGTAAAATTGACTTCAGGTGTTCATGATATAAACTCTCCACAAACCATGAATACAAGCAAACTTTCTTAACTTTGTGAAGGGCATCTATGAAAAACCTACCTTTGCTCATACTTAATAGTGGGAGACTAAAATCTATTTCCTCAAATTAGCAAGGCAAGGATGTTTTCTCTCAGCACTCCCATCCAACTTTGTACCAGAAGTTCTATCCAGTGTACAAAGCAAGAAAAAAAAGGGAAGAAATAAAAAAACATCTCTATCTGGCTATGATATAGTTATTTATATAGTAAATCCCTAAAAATCTATAAAAATGTTTCAATAACTAGGAAGTAATCAAGAGATTGCAGTATAAAATTTTGATATATGAAAGTCAGGTATATTCCTATATGCCAATAATGAACAATTGGAACTTGAATTTTAAAAATGGCTACAATAGCACCAAAATAAATAATTAACTAAGGTATAAGGAAGAGGCGTCACCAGGAACCAATTGGCTGGCACCTTTGTTTTGGACTTCCCAGACTCCAAAAACTAGGAAAAATAAATTTCTGCTATATAAGACCCCCCAAAATGATTTTGGCATAAATCTAACAAATTATGTGCAGAAAATTAGTATGCTAAACTACAAAGCACTGAAGAGAAAAATTAAGGAAGACCTAAATGAATAAAAAAAATACCTTGTTCATGGAATGGAAGAATCAATATTGTTAAGATTTCAATTCTATCCATTTTCATGTGGAGATCCAACACAATTTTAATCAAAATCTCAGCAAGTGTTTTTGTGCGTATTAATAAGCTGATCCTAAAATGTACATGGAAAGACGTGGGGACTAGGAGAGCCAAACAACATTGTTAATGGATTTTTGACAAAGGTGCTAAGATAATTCAACAGAGAATTATTAATAGTACTTTCAACAATGTGTTAAAAAAATAACTTTAATATATCATAACTCAGACCTTTTAAAATACAAAACCATGAATTATGTCCTAAATACTAAACATAAAACTATAAAACTTCTAAAAAATAACAGAAAAGAAAATCTGCATGACCTTGAATTTGGCAAAGAGTTTTTAGATATGACTTCAAGAGACAAATTTATCAAAATTCATACTTTTGCGGTATGAAAGACACCTAGAAATGCAAAGAGAATAAAAAGACAAGCCCCAAACCAGAAGGATTTGCTTGCAAATCATATGTCTGATAAAGAACTTGTATACAGAATGTATAAAGAACACTTAAAACTCAGTGATAAGAAAACAAACAGCCTACTTTTGGAAAAAAATGGTAAAAGATCTGAACAGATGCTTAACTAAAGAAGATATAAGGACAGCAAGTGAACATATGAAAAGATTCAACATTGCTAGTCATTAAGGAAATGAAAATTAGAACGACAAACTTCACATATAAAACACAAGCTCAAAAATAAAATTAGTAAGATTTTCAAGTCGGCAACAGCAGAGCATCAAACGAGGGGATTCCTTCTAATTACAGGACCTCATGTGACTACATAGGCTACCCACCTGTGAAACCAGTGAACATTATATGTGCAGAAAAAGAAAAGTGGCAAAGTAGAATCTTACTACTTTCAGCAGATAAGAAAAAAATTGCTGACAACCCTCACCTTCATAATGCTCATACCTGAAATCAATGTTGGTTAGATATTAAGGTGGTTGAAAATTTGTTAAATCAATTATTTACCAATTTGTCTCATGATGGAAAGTTTGCTCAAAGCATTTTCTAAAAGGAGACAAAAATCAACAAAAATGTAAATACATTCTATATTGTTATGTTCTTGCATAATTTTCTGTGTGATCAGTGCCTTAAATAGTGTAATGATATATAGCTTATCATAAAAATTAAGTGGGCTTACATCATTGCTTTTGCGCTGGCCTAAATTTTAAAATCTTATGTGGATACAGCAGTGCCTGTGGCTCAGTGGGTAGGGTGCTGGCCCCATATACTAAGGGTGGCAGGTTCAAACTCGGCCCCAGCCAAACTGCAACAAAAACATAGCCAGGCGTTGTGGCCAGTGCCTGCAGTCCCAGCTACTCGGGAGGCTGAGGCAAGAGAATTGCCTAAGCCCAAGAGCTGGAGGTTGCTGTGAGCTGTGACTCCATAGCACTCTACCAAAGGGCAACAAAGTGAGACTCTGTCTCTAAAAAAAAAAAAAAGAGAGAGCGATTTGGACTTAAGTGATGAAAGTAATATAATCTTTTAAAGAAAAACACAAACATACTTGGCCAATTATCCAGTATAAATGGCTTTTTTAAAAGTTACAAATCTTAGAGTGTCATCTTGGTGCCCAGGGAAAAGAAGAATTTTTTATAAGGTAAAATCATATCTGTTAACAAAGGGGAACAAAATTCTCATTTCTCCCTGCCAAATGCTATTGACAGAATAATAACAAAAGGAGAAAAGCATGTCTGTGAAGATTACGAGAGAATTTCACCAGCTATTATCTGAGAATTACTCTGGTCAACTGCAGAAACCGCTTTCAAAAGAGAGAAAAATACCTTTCAGAGATGAAGCTCACTACACGAAAATTTGGAACACCCTATTCCTCAATTAGGTGACAAGGAATAAGACAAACTATTCATTCTAGAGACTACTCCAAAAAATTTATAATAGTGAACTGAGATTTCCACAGGTCTGAAATGCAAATGCTTTGTTTCCCGCCAAAAGTTATCCTATTGTAAAATACAGCTCACTGGGGGTGACCACCATTTTATAGCTCTCATTTTCCCTCTTCCCACTATGTTCATGCACCTGTAATTCACAGCTGAACTGCTCCAGGAAGGTGGATTTTAATGCCCGAGGTCCTTGCAAATCTCACTAAAGATCCAGAACTAGGAAGGCAGGAAGTCTTTCTTAAGCATCAATGAATTTCTGTAGTTTTATCCAAAAAATGTGCTGAGGTGAAAGGCTGTTGTCTCCATGAAGTCTACCTGGTTTCATGAAGGTACCACTGCTGCAGTTGGTTAGTCCCTTCCCAGTACTGTTTAAAGTCCAGCAGAAGCTCCTGTTCTCATCATAAGCTGGGCACACAGATTCATTTTTTTATCCCTAGGTGAATACATTTGATCAGAGGGAATACAGATTTGTCCTGTAATGTTAGATTTTATTTTATTGGGTACTGAGGATTTCCAAAGAGATAGCTGGTATATACTTTTTAGAACAATTACAAGTAGATTTTAGGGGGATGTTGACAAAACACACATTTTTATGACTTACTTTCACTAACTCGAGGGTTTTTCCTATATTTTGAGGCATATATAGGAAATAGGTTAAAGAGGGGAATGGAAAATGAAACTAGGCAAAGATCTCCTATTTTGTGGTCTTACATACAGTAGGGGAGATAATATATGCAGGTAAATAAATATGATGAAGAAAGTGGTAAGAGTTATAAAGCAAGTACTGCAAGGCACTGTCAGCAAGCAGGACAGGGCGAGATTCTTCTGCTAGGGCACTCCAGAAGGGACTCGTCCAGCATGGAGGGGCCAGCGCTGTAGCTGGGTCTAAAAGATGGGTGTACTGACATGCTGCCCACACACGGCGCTGGCTGGGCAGTGCTTTCAGAATTTCAGGACCCAGGTTGGAAATGGCATATTCAACTCGTGGAGGTGTTCACTTGGGTTTTAGCAAAAGAGTTGAAAAGTTTTAATTTAACTTGTAGAAAATTTAAATACCTGGCTAAGAAGGGAGCCACTCCAGATAATCCTACAGGAGGGTGCCAGGTAGCTGAGATGAGAGAGAGGAGAGCAGGGAGACCACCTGGGTGTTACCAGCAGTGTCTAGGGAAGAGCCATGGAAGCGCTGAACCAGAAGGGAGGCGACAAAGCCGGAGAAGCCTGAGCTGGAGTCTGGTTTGTTAAACCAGAGAGGCAGCCGCGCTGGAATGGAAACTGGCAGCTCCTCCAGCCTACAGGGCGAGTACGGGCCAGAGCAGGGTTCAGCCGCTCCAGGGCAATTTCCAACCATGAGCATTCCATTCTCTGGTCCGCACTTTTGTAGCTGTGCAGCGTTTTAGGGAGTGACTAGTCATCACTTTATTTTTGCATTTTTCCAAGTTGTGGTCAGGGAAACTGACATAATCTGTTTATTGAACTGAAAAAAAAAAATTCGATGACATACGAAATGCTTGTTGCTAGAGCCCCCCCCCCCCCATGTGTTGGGTATGTGTAACTTTAGACTCTGAAATAGAAGGAAGGAGTTCTTTAGATCCACACTTTCTTGCAGCTTATAGCTTTCATTACAAGAAACTATATGGAAATTGCCTGTGCTCAATTGCTTGCCAATTGGCCCAACTTTGCAGGGGAAAATGTGACTTGACCTCAGGCTCTTAATTTGATCGAAGCCCCTGGGATTGACCTAACATTATGGTTTTCCAAGGTGTGTTATAAAGATGGGGGAAAAATGTTCTGAGTAGAATACGCGTGAGGAATGCCATGTTGAGCAATACGGGCAGGATACTTCTCAAAGCCTTCAGGGTACCAGCACAAGTCAGGAATCTATAGGGGGTATGGGAAGTCTCCTATTCATACTAAGTCCACTAAAATGCACTTTTCTTTCTTTCTTTCTTTCTTTTTTTAATAGCTAAATATTTTATTTTATTTATTTATTTTTTGCCAGGGAAATATTTATTTATTTATTTTTCTTTCTTTTTTTATTATTAAATCATAGCTATGTACATTAATGCAATCATGTACCATACACTAGTTTTATAAACAGTTTGACACATTTTCATCACATTGGTTAACATAGCCTTCCTGGCATTTTCTTACTTATTGCGTTAAGACATTTATATTCTACGTTTACTAAGTTTCTTTCTTTCTTTCTTTCTTTTTTTTTTATTAAATCATAGCTGTGTACATTAATGTGATCATAGGGCACCATACACTGGTTTCATAGACCGTTTGACACATTTTCATCACACTGGTTAACATAGCCTTCCTGGCATTTTCTTAGTTATTGTGCTAAGACATTTACATTCCACATTTACTAAGTTTCACATATACCCTTGTAAGA
>CAUYPK010074280.1:0-13726 GCA_963574355.1 Loris lydekkerianus
GCTGGGTAAACTGGCTGGCAACCTGTAGAAGAGTGAAACTCGACCCACACCTTTCACTGTTAACTAAGATAGACTCTCACTGGATTAAAGATTTAAACTTAAGACATGAAACTATTAAAATACTAGAAGAAAGTGCAGAGAAAACTCTTGAAGAAATCGTCCTGGGCAAATATTTTATGAGGAGGCCCCCCCCGGGCAATTGAAGCAGCTTCAAAAATATACTACTGGGGCCTGATCAAACTAAAAAGCTTTGCACAGCCAAGAACACAGTAAGTAAAGCAAACAGACAGCCCTCAGAATGGGAGAAGAGAAACTTCTCTGAAGAAGACAGGCACACAGCCTACAGACATATGAAAAAATGCTCATCATCCTTAATCATCAGAGAAATGCAAATCAAAACTATTTTGAGATACCATCTAACTCCAGTAAGATTAACCCATATCACAAAATCCTAAAACCTGTGATGGTGGTATGGATGTGGAGAAAAGGGAACACTTCTACACTGTTGGTGGGAATGCAAACTAATACGTTCCTTTTGGAAAAATGTTTGGAAAACACTTAGAGATCTAAAAATAGACCTGCCATTTGATCCTACAATTTCTCTACTATGTATATATCCAGAAGACTAAAAGTCACATTATAACAAAGATATTTGTACCAGAATGTTTATTGCAGCCCAATTCATAATCATGGAAGAAGCCCAAGTGCCTACGAATGGATTAATAAATTGAGGTATATGTACACCATGGAATATTATGCAGCCTTAAAAAAGATGGAGACTTTACCTCTTACATGTTTACATAGATAGAGCTGGAACATATTCTTCTTAGCAAAGTATTTCAAGAGTGGAAGAAAAAGTATCCAATGTACTCAGCCCTACTATGAAACTAATTTAGGGCTTTCATATGAAAGCTATAACCCAGTTATAACCTAAGAATATGTGGAAAGGGGAAAGGGAGGGAAGGGAATGGGGAAGGATGGGTGGAGGAAGGATGATTGGTGGGATTACACCTACGGTGCATCTTACAAGGGTACATGTGAAACTTAGTAAATGTAGAATATAAATGTCTTAACACAATAACTGAGAAAATGTCAGGAAGGCTATGTTAACCACTTTGATGAAAATATTTCAAAGTATTTACAAAACCAGTGCATGGTGTCCCAGATTGCATTAATGTACAGAGCTATGATTTAATGGGGGGAAAAAAAAACAAAAGTGCCAAAAAAAAAAAAATTATGAAATGTGGCTACACATTATTACTAAATGTTATTATCCAGCACTGGGAGTTTTGTCTGTTCCCTGCCTTCATGAATATCTTTCAGTGATATGTTATTTATACACTTAACAGGGTCTAGGACAAGGACACAGTACCGAAGATACTGAAACTGAAAGGTGAGAGTATCCGTCTACCTTTATCATGCAAGTAAAGCCTCCACTTCTTCATTTTTATTTTTTTTCACTTCTTCATTTTTAAAAGGATAATCTCACCCTGGGATTGTTTATGGGAATTAAATGAAGTAATTCTACATCTATGTGAAAAGCCCTTTCTTAATTCTCAAGCAAATACACTAAGCAGAGGTGCTAACGTTGACAACAGCGTCTCCTAGTGTGCCAAGCACCTCGCGTGCATTAGCCCAGTCAGCCTCATGACAACCCCATACACCAGGCAAAATTATTATCTGTTAGTTTCATCTTGCATATGAGGAAACCCATGCAGAGAGGTTCAGTGACTCATCCCGAGTCATTGAACTCTATTCATTCCTGTCTCCTTCTAATCCACGTACACTCCATTAATTTCAAGTGGACTTACAGGTAAATCATTTTGAAATACAATTCTGCCTGAGCTTCTTCTCATTCAACTTATGTTTAATGGCAGATATGCTGATTATGTTACAAAGATGTTATACCAACATTAATGTCAATAAATGTTACCCATATTTCTATATGCTTAAAAAAACAAACTATGTGATGGAATATGAGGTCTGCTCCAAAAGCAGTGAGACCCACAGTTCAGCCAACTCTAGAGGATATGGAAAGGAGTTAAGGCAGTTTAGAGACCCAAGAGTGGAAAATAGACTCTGCCACTATAGGCTAAGAGTATGAATGTAATTTGTAGGGTAACAGATAGCTGCAAAGGGTTTCGTTTTGTTTCTAGCAGAATGCCTTCTGGGTAGGAAGCGTGTTGGCAGGGATCATACGAAAGACTATTCAGGAACTGTCACTGATTGATTAATAAATGCAGAGTGCCCACAACACACAGGCACTGTGTTAGATGTCGTAGCAATAATCTAGGTCAGAGGTTTCGAAGACCTGTGTACAGGTGGTTTTGGTCACAGTGGACAGAAAAGCATGAAGGAGACGTTATGAAGGAGAAGCTGTAAGTGTTGGCCCCTGACTGACGTGAAGACTGAGGGGACAGTGAAGTAAAAATGGCTTCAGTGTTTGCTGAGCTCAGATGATTGAGAAGATATCAAAACCAAAATACAAAAATTAAGAACTAAGTATTTTCTCATTATCTTCTCTAATACTACCAGCAACCTACTGTAGTAGATTATTTTTCTCATTTTATATTTAGGTTCAGATGTATCACATAGTTGTTTGAAGATCCTGCAGACAGAGTTTGCACTCAGGTCATCTGTCTCTAACGCCTTTATTACCTCACAGCTGACTCCCTTTTGAATGTGCTGAGTTTGCCTTGCCAGCTGGACATCCAAACAGAAATGCTTAATAACAGGAATGCAGGGCTGGAGGCACAGAGAGAGGCTGCAGCTATCAGTAATGTGTGAAAGTGCAGGCATGGAAGAGACTGACAAAGGAATCCACAAAAAGAAAATACAAAATGTCTAAGTAAAAAGCGCAAGAGAGATGATGGAGTTACAGAGAAGAAAGGGTTATGGGTGTCAAATCTTCAGAGATCAGGAGAGTAAAGGGGTGCTCATTCCAGGGGTGCCCTCACTCATGCAGTGGGGTCTGCAAGTTGAGGCACCCAGAATAACACACATCACTGGCTACAGCATTTGTTACACAGAAACAGACCTGCAAACATCTGCTAACACACAAGAGATATGATCATTGAGCAGATGTAGAATGCACATGTTTTTAAATGGCTGGAGCTTAATCTTACCTAGTAAAATGTACTTCATAATCCTAAACAAGGGTTTAATAAATACTCTTACCTGAGAGTATACTCTTACCTTAAGCCAACATCTTATCAGTATAAATCAAAAGGTTCCACTGTTATAGGTCCTTGAAATAGTACCTCATAAAATCTATACATATATAGTTAATTACTGAAAGTCATTACATACACAAAAATGAAACTACTATAAAATGATACAGAAGCTTCAATTAGTAAATATTTACTGGGCTATGAATTGACACCGATGCTATGACTTAATAGCACATGAAATATAGTATCTCCCCACCCCACCCCCAAGTAATGTATAGCCTCACTTGTATATTGTTTGGGGGCACTTTAAAGTTATGTTTTTAATCGTAAATACATTGTATCCATAATCTGGTGGAAAGCTTCTCAAGCACAAGGGAAACATCTTCTATGTTTTAAAGTCCCTACTTGATACATGCTGTCTGATGTCAATAGGTAATCCAATTTGAAACACACAGGTAAGTAACATGAATCTGTAATGATAAAGCTACAGTATCAAAGATCTACTCAAGTAGAAAGTCTGTAAAATGTGGATTTTTTTAAACTGAAAAATATAATTTTATTTTGTAAAATAAATGAAACAAAGAAATATTAAATGATATACAATTAGAAATCTGCAGTGCTTTTTTTTTTTTTTTGTTAAAGAAATAGAAAACCTTTCTATATGATTCCGAGCTCTACTCAAGTACTTTTTATTTAAATACTAAATCCTAAGCCATAAAATACCAATAAAGAGAAGTCATTGCTTATTTAAAACTACTAGAAATACAGCACACAGAAATTTAAAGCAATTTAACATGCATAAAAGATCCAAGCTAATGTAGCCAAGTCTGCAATATGTTAAAAGTAAAAACCAGTCTTTTAAATTCTGCCAACATGTATTTGATTTTCTTCTTAAAATGGATCAAGATTATTCTTATTGAAACTAAGTAAACAATTATTAATGTTTATCAAAATCCCTCAAAGCCCTCTAATTTACTATCTGGCTGACATAGTTATCTAGATGGCTCTTATATACCTTTTCTACTCATCTGCCTATTCTGTAAAGACCTTATTTTGCAATAAGTTAAAAAGAAATAATAAAACATAATTCTGTGTAGGTTGAGTGAATATAAATGAAAGATTGAAAAATTATTTGTGCACTCTGCAGATAAAACATCATTGTTTTTGCACTTGAAAAATCAAGGCCCTTACTGGTTTACATGGGAATTGGGATGAACACCTTTTATATCTTTATATACAAAAATCAAGTACAACGGCCAAGCAAACAGTGGTAATGCGGAGTAAATGGATAGATATGCCTAGAAGAAAGTACTTTAAAAGGTCTCTTTCTCCCTTGGGAGGAACTTCGCACACTTTTCCACCAGAGAATCCCCCAAACCCTTGAGTAGCTCTTACACACAGAGTAAAAAGCCATATCAAATAGAAATCAGGGGGCTTGGTTTAATAACAATCACACTTTCTTTGTAAAAAGCTAATAATGTATATTTTGCATTCTACTCTATGAAAGTCAGCGTTTGTTTCAACACTAATTTCCAGTCCAACCACATTTCAGGGGGACGTGCAAAGTCCATCCTATAGTCCACACGCCTCCTGGGGGTCTCCACGTGCCCAGGTTGACATCACAGTTCTGGGGCAATCTTTGGCTATTTCAGAGTCTTCTCAGTTAAAAAAAAAGACTCCAAAAATATAAATAAAAGTAACTAATAATCACTACTAATATTTTTATTCAAGGCTTTCTTTTTTCTTTTTTTCTCAAAGGCCCTTTCTCATTGTGCCCTTCAGTTTAAGGAACCTGAGGACTTCCTTTGTTCTTCTGGTCGGCCTTGGTTCTGAAGTGTGGAAACCTGCTTTCTGCTTTTGTTCCTGGTGGCTTTCTCCATTTTTGTCTCTATGAGCTTTTGACCTAAATCCCTAGTTTAAGCATATACCCTGTCCTAACACGTAGTGTCCAAGTGAACCCTGACGGAAGGAGCTCTAAACAGTAGGCTCCTCTTTGACCACGGACCTCCCCTGTTGGCAACCTGCTGTCAACAACCCTGCTTTGGCACTCTGCTCTGTTCCACCTTTCTCAACCAATAGTCAGATTCCAGGGCCATATAAAGAAACAAACAGTGTAAACATGCATGGAAATTAATAATTGACTATAAACTATTTTTGTTAAACTATATTCTGTTCTTGAGCTAAAGAAAATTGGATAGAGCAATAATGTATCATTAAAATGTCTCCAAAGTTGGTTTAAACAGAGAAATATATACTCCTAGGTGCCAAAATTGGCAGGCAATTGCCAGTTTTTAATACATGAATATTCTGCATGAGAAGTATTTAATAAATAGGACACTTTAAGATTTTATAAAATGATATTCTGGTTGATGATCCCGAGTACAAAAAATGATTTTTAAAGCTATACCTAAATTTCAAACAGATTTACCAGTCATCAGATTGAGTGCCTTCTTCAAAATGGATATTCCCCACGGTCTCCAACTCAATTAACAAAAATGGTATCAGTAAGCCATGAGCTTTCTTCTTTTGCTTTACTTCAATGCGATAAATTGTTTCAATTCTAGTAAAGAAAGAAATAAATACAGCTAGTAGAATGATCTAACATCACAATATTAGATTCACGATAGATGTTTTTAACTGATATTAAAATACAAGACTTCTTTTCAATGGAAAAAAAAAACCTTGGCGAAACTAAGTAAAAGACATTCTGCTTTTGGCAATTAAAATCACTTCTAATTCTGTTAATCTCAAACTATATAAAGGTTAGAAGACCATCCTGGCTCGAATCACTTATGACATTCAAATCCTAGACAAGTCACTTACCCTTTTGTGCCTCAGTTCTCTCAATAAAAATGTAATACTCTCAGTCCTTCAGCCTAAAAAGGCTGTTTTAAGAATTATTTGCAAAATATATGTAAATTCTTAGGAAAGATTCTGGCACAGAGTAAAAACCCAATACACGTTACTATTGTTATTTCTACTATTATTATTGCAGGGCAAACAAACTTATCCATTTTGTGCCTTAGAAAATGTTAATTTTTTAAAAAAGGAGGGGATGGGTAAATTTACACCGATGGGTACAGTGCACACTATCTGGGTTAAGGGCACACTTATAACTCTAACTCAATCTGTACCAAAAAAAAAAAAAAATGTATATAAATGAAACATGTATACCCCCTAATATTCTGAAATTTAAAAAAATAAAGAAAATCAAATAACTGAAAAAAAATTCATAGTTCTTACTAAACATTCTTGCTTTATATTTCTAGCTGATCACTGAATTGAACTTGTTTCTATATGAGTCCAGACAACTGCTTTGCTGGGTCTCACCTATTCAGTGAGTTTCTGTACCAGTAGCAGCTCTATGTCTTTCTTTCTTTTTTTTTTTTTCTTTCTTTCTTTTCTTTATTTCTTTTTTTTTTTTTTTTAATAATGCAGACACTAGAGCAGTGATGTGGCGGAGAGCAACTCAGAGGAAGCTCAGTTTCTAATTAAGAACTGTCTCTGCAAAAAACAGCTTTGAACCAATGATGCCTCCATGCATTAGGAACAGGAACTAAGAATATGTTTCATGCTTTATTTACTTCATACTGTAATTTTTTCCACTTCTGAAGAAGAGAACTGAACTAAATTTATGGCCCTGAATTTCTTTTCTTTCTTTTCTTTTTTTTTTTTTTTTTTCTTTTTCTTTTTGCAGTTTTTGCCAGGGGTTGGGTTTGAACCCACCACCTCTGGTATATGGGGCCGGCGCCCTACTCCTTTGAGCTACAGGCGCCATCCATGGCCCTGAATATTTTTAATTTCTCACATTTCAAATCTGAACAACTGGACAACTCATTAGACATACTCATCTAGTTTTTTGTTCCAGAATGTTACCCTTTCGTTCAAAGCATTTAGTTTGGTCAATATCTTCTGCTGAAAACTTGGTTCTTCTGTGACAGTTTCACAATTCTTTGATTTTTCAAGCTCAGTTACTTTATTGTTACTGGATCTAACACTGTGTCCTCTGCCAGATTTCTTAAGTTCAGCCAATTCTCGTTCCAACTATTGAAAGCAAAATAAAATATAGTAAGGGTAAAGCCTGAATTCAGATATTAGATTTTTAGTGAATTTAGTGGTTAAATAATTAATTTAAACTAACAAAGCAGAAACCTATGTAATACATGTAATAGATGCCAAACTTCACAAAAGAATTCCTGCAAAATATGATTTCAACTTTGGTGCAATCTCAGTCAACCAATTTCACTTGACCAAGTGATAACCTTAAATGCTTCCAATGGGGGAGTGTCTCAACTGAAAATAAGCAAAGAACTAGATTTTTAAATATTATTGATGTCTATTAAAGTCAATGTAAAAATAAGTTCTACAATTGCTACAAATTAATGTTTAAACTTCAAATAATGTAATTTTTTCTTTTCTTTTTCTTTTTTTTTTTTTTTGCAGTTTTTGGCCGGGGCTGGGTTTGAACCTACCACCTCTGGTATATGGGGCCAGTGCCCTACTCCTCTGCCAGATTTGGTGCCACAGGCACCACCCTCAAATAATGTAATTTTTAACACAACTTTTCAATGTTTCAACATGTTTTCAACTACCTTGATGTTCTACAAAAAAAATTAATCATAAAAAATACACTAAAGCACATATATAGAGGAGTACATTTCTCCTTTTGCCCTAGTCTCTTACATGGCTCATCATAGCACTGGTCTTCAAGGCTCTGGTATTGGGTTTTTGTTGTTGTTCTTGTTCATAATGGACTTTTTTTTTTTTTTGCATTAACTTGGATATTTTAAAATAGCACATTAAATATTATTTATCTTGATTACTGAGGTTTTGGGTACTCCCCTAAATTGTGGGTCCCAGGTAAGAGCCTCACTTGCCACATTCTAATTCCAGGCCTGTAAGATTTCAAGATAAATTATACTGTATGAGGAGAAGTGTATATAAAAAGAAATTTAATTATCTGTGCTTCTTCTCTGTAATAGCTATATCCAGTTGTTAAAAAGACAATTAGGCATATTCATAAAAATGTCTATAGTTTATCTTTAGCTATTACTTTTCACATTTGCAGATTTTATTTGACACATGCATTTGCACAGGAAAATGGCAGTTATAAAATAATTCCCCAATACTGTTTTCCTGTGATTTTTATTCAAATAAACAATTTAAATTTTGTCAATATTTTACTTTAAGAATATCTCTCTAATTATAATAATTAAAACCTATTCACTTTTTAAAAAGCATCAAATATATCTCAAACCCAGTGTTTTTAAATGACTACATACTATTCTACCTTAAGAATGAATAACATTTCTCTTGCTAAACATTTAGGTAGTTTACAATTTTTTGTTATTATTAATAGTGCAGTGATAAATATCCTTACTATGCATCTTTAGAATAGAGGATTACAAGTACATTTACTATGTCAAAGGCTATGAGCATTTTCAGGCTGTTGATACAAATGACCACAGTCGCATTCTCACCAGCACTAGTGTAGAGTTGAGTGGGTAACATCCAACTCCACTAGCCTGAACACTGTCGTGTGTTCTGCTTTGACAATGTCAAAGGTGAAAATGGTTTTATCTTAATTAACATTCAGAAATGAATAATCAAGTTGAGTTTTTCTTTCAAACATTTATTAGTTTTTATTTCTACTTTTGTAAGATTCTAGTTTATGTGCTTTGTTCAATTTTTCTATTTGGATATTTACTTTTTATCTTGTTTTACTCATGGTATTTTTATACTAAGGACATCAACCTTTTGTCTGTCATGTTTATTATTTTTTCAGATTATCATTTGTCATTTATTTTTTATTAATGATCCTTTTGGTACAAAAGCATTTTATTAGGTTTCTTTTTTTTTCAATCAAATCTGTAGTTTGTGCCTTTGCAATTTATAGTATTTATTTCATTTGGCAAGCCAGGATTAGTTAATTATATCCATCTATATATTAACTCCTCAGTTTTTTCATGTTTTAATTTTTACACTTAATTCCCCCCCACACTCATATTTACATATGGTAAAGTATAAACTAAGGCTCCAATTCCCTACCAAATAGTTCAACTATTTTTCTAAAACCATTTGTTAAATAATCCATCATTTCCTCATACTTAAAAAATACAGTTTTTATATATAAGGTTTTGTTTTGAGGTTAAGTAATGCTTAATTTTTCAGAGCCTACTTTTAATAAAGGAAATCTAATTTATTCTAAATAAAAAAGCACACACATGGATGGAGCTGGAACATATTCTTCTTAGCAAAGTATCTCAAGAATGGAAGAAAAAATATCCAAAGTACTCAGCCCTACTATGAAGCCAATTTATAACTTTCATATGAAAGCTATAACCCAATTATAGCCCAAGAATATGGGGAAAGGGGAGAAGGAGGGGACGGGAGAGGGGAGGATGGGTAGAGGGAGGGTGATTGATGGGACCACACCTACGGTGCATCTTACAAGGGTACATGTGAAGTTTACTAAGTGTGGAGTATAAATGTCTTAACACAATGACTAAGAAAATGCCATGACGCGATGTTAACCAGTTTGGTGAGAGCATTTCCAATTGTATGTAGAGCCAGCACATTGTACCCCATGATTGCATTAATGTATACAGCTATGATTTAACTAAAAAAAAAAAAAGGGAAAACTGCAGAAAGGCTTCCTCCCCTCCCCGGACCTCAGTGGGGGGCCTGGCCAGACCCCCCTCCCAGGCACCTACCTCCTGAATCAGTCCTCCACAGCTCCAGCTTTCCCACTGTCTCCTGCAGTTCACCAACGCCCCACTGAGCTCCCAGAGCAACAACTTGTGAAACCTCTTATGTGAAATGGGCGGAGACAAGATGGCTGACTGAAATCAGCTTTCCATAAAGGCTCCCGTCCAAAAGGAGAGTTAAAGGACAAAAATTTAGCAAGTAACCTGGTGGATTAGAGCTGCACCAAGAGAGAAGGTTGAAGAATGCACATCAACCCCGCTGAGGCAAGCTGCGACCACAAGGATACAAACAAAAGGTACAAAATCCATCACCAAGCAGACAGGAGTCCCCTCCCCCATGAGAATGGCTCGGAGTGACCCACAAACAAACGGGCAGAGTTCAAAGGTCCTACCACTACACTCCATGGGAGAAACCCTCTAAAAACTGGACCTGCCTCCCCTACTAGGGTGCCATGGTGTTCTCCTGCCAGGCATAAAACTGTATAAAACTGTATACCATATATACTTGAGTATAAGCTGAGTTTTTTCGGCACAAAATTTGTGCCGAGTTCGGGTTTTTTGGCACAGATTTTGTGCCAAAAAAACTCGGCTTATACTCGAGTATATATGGTATATTTTCTACCTGCAACTCTGAACTCCCAGCACTCCCCTCCACTCTCACTCTGAGGTCTGGAGGCCTGTCCCCTAGGAGTTCAGATTCTTGGGTGATTTCTCGAGGGGTGTGGACAGTGCCTAAACTGCAGCTGGTCAGTGCTGACTCTGGGGCACGGGAGCTAGGAGAGGACAGTCAGCTGAGAGGGAACCACACCAGAGCAACAGCAGTCCCCTGAGGCACGTTTTTAGCAGCATTACAGCCAGGCATAAAACTGTATAAAACTGTATATATTCTCCACCTGCAACCCTGAGATCCCAGCACTCCCCTCCACTCTCACTCTGAGGTCTGGAGGCCTGTCCCCCAGGAGTTCAGATTCTTGGCTGATTCCTCAAGGGGTGTGGACAGTGCCTAAACTGCAGCTGGTCAGTGCTGACTCTGGGGCACAAGAGCGAGGAGAGGACAGTCAGCTGAGAGGGAACCACACCAGAGCAGCAGCAGTTCCCTGAGGCACGACTTCTAGCAGCAATACTGTCAGGCATAAACCTGCATAAAACTGTATATATTCTCCACCTGCAACCCTGAGCTCCCAGCAATCCCCTCTACTCTCACTCTGAGGTCTGAAGGCCTGTCCCCCAGGAGTCCAGACTCTTGGGTGATTGCTCAAGGGGTGAGGACAGTGCCTAAGCTGCAGCTGGTCAGCGCTGACTCTGGGGCACGAGAGTGAGGAGAGGATGGTCGGCTGAGAGGGAACCACACCAGCAGCGGTCTTTTAGCAGCAATACAGCTCACTCCCGGATATTCTGAAGCCACACCCCCTGTCTCCCTCGGCAACAAGAGGAGGCTGGCAACCACCCAGGCGTAAAGGATTTGCCTGAGGTAGAACTGACTCACAGACCCAGGAAGCTCCCAGGGCGGGGCTGACCCAGAGGACCGCTTTACTCAGCCTAAGACACACCTGGCCCTCAGGGGATCGTCAGCCTATAGACAAAGGAAGGCAGCAGAATAGACCTGACAGGTAACCAAATACAAACCTGCAGGAGCAAAGACAGGGCTTTGGAATTCAAAACAGCTTCTCTTCTGCAGGGGAATTTAGGAATTCTGTTCTGTTCTGTCAGTAACATCAATCAGGTGTGGGGCTGTACCTGAGTGAACACCCCCCAACCTTCATCAAGTGCCCAAGGTTGTCAGGCCTCACCTCCTCCTGCTAGATAGAGGCAGAGCATAGCAGCCTGGCAGATTTCCTTGTGATTCAGGCAGGTGCAAACCCCTAGAGTATCTGTCCACTACAGGCAACTGAGTCAGCCAACTGTTGGCCTATCAGTGACTGGGTGTGACAGTGGGGCAACGTGGGGAAGGAGGCATCAACCTTCCCAGACTGATCTATTGGCTAGGTGGCTCCTTCTGACTCCACACAGCACTGGAGCAAGCCACATCAGAGTAGTCATCAAACCCCTGTGATCCAGTTCCCAGAGAACTCTTAAACTCTCCCACCCGAGACAGATGCTGACTAAGACAATTGATTGGACCTTTTGAACTGAGCTAGTCGCCTGAGGACTATTCGGGTGGTGCCCTGGGTGTTCGGTTGTAGGAAGGTTTGATTTTCCTTTTCCAATTGTTGTCTGTGGTGGGCGGGGTGACTTAATTGCTGGTATTTCTCCACAGCCGAGACTTCAACCCAGAGTAACTGTTTTACTAGGGTCAAACAAAAACCAGCTGAAAATAAGACAGAACCACTTAGCCCCACCACACCAAACAGGGCCCAAGTTTCTCAGACAGACCACTGTACAGGTCCTCGACAAAGCTCCAGGGGAAAAATCAAAGGGAGTAAAACAATCATGGGGCGGAATCAGTGGAAAAAATCTGGTAACATGAATAACCAGAATAGATCACCTCCCCAAGGAAAAATATGGCAGATGTAATTGAAGATCTCTTTTATAAACAACTGGCTGAGATGTCAGAAATCGAATTCAGAATTTGGACTGCAAACAAGATTAACAACATGGAGGGAAATTTGGAATTAGAAATTCGAGCAGCAATTCAAAAGTTAGAATTAGGAATTTGAGGAGAAATTCAAAAGTTGTCTCAAGAATTTAACAAATTTAGAGACAAAACCAAAAAGAGTTAGACACACTGGAGGAAGAATTTTCAGCCCTCAAAGAACTGAAAAATACAGTAGAATCCCTCAATAACAGTGTGGAGCAAGCAGAAGAAAGGATTTCTGACATTGAAGACAAAGCCTTTGAACACCCCCAAACTCTCAAAAAGGAAGACAAATGGAGAAGAAAAATAGATCATTCTCTCAGAGAGCTCTGGGATAATTTGAAGGAGGCTAATATCTGACTCATTGGAATCCCTGAAACTGATGAAGTGGCCTCACTGGGCACAAAGGCCCTTCTCCATGAAATTATGCAAGAGAATTTTCCAAACATGCCTAGAGATTCTGAAATTCAGATAGCAGACAGTTTCAGAACCCCAGCACAACTCAACCCCAATAAGACATCCCCCAGGCAAACCATAATTAACTTCACAAAAATTAATATGAAGGAGAAAATTCTCAAAGCAGCCAGATGAAAGAAAGCCATTACAAAGGGAAGAATATTAGAATGACTGAAGATCTCTCTGCTGAAACTTTTCAAGCCAGAAGAGGGTGGTCATCGACTTTTAATCTCCTAAAGCAAAATAACTATCAACTCTGGATCCTGCATCCAGCTAAACTGAGCTTCATTTATGATGAAAAAATTAAATACTTTAATGACATTCATATGTTGGAGAAATTTGCCATAACCAAACCAGCTCTTCAGGATATTCTCAGACCTATCCTCCATAATGACCAACCCACTCCTCTACCACAAAAGTAAACTCACTCAGAAACTTTTGATCAAACTCCAACTTCCACACTGGCGAAAGGATTAAAAACGTCCACTGGACTTTTGAAAAACTCAATACACAAAATTTAACCAGACTTATCAATATTTGTCCATTAATGTGAACGGCTTAAATGCCCTCTAAAGATGCATAGGTTAGCTGACTGGATACAAAAACTCAGGCCAGATATTTGTTGCATACAAGAATCACATCTTAACTTAAAAGACAAATTTAGACTCAGGGTGAAAGGATGGTCATCCATATTTCAGGAAAATGGTAATCAGAAAAAAGCAGGTGTTGTAATTTTATTTGCAGATACAATAGGCTTTAAACCAACAAAAGTAAAGGAGGATAAGAATGGTCACTTCATATTTGTTAAGGGTAATACT
>CAUYPK010074281.1:0-19043 GCA_963574355.1 Loris lydekkerianus
AATACAAATGCCTACATACAATAACTAAGAAAATGCCATGAAGGCTACGTTGAACAGTTTGATGAGAATATTTCAGATTGTATATGAAACCAGCACATTGTACCCCTTGATTGCACTAATGTACACAGCTATGATTTAACAACAACAACAAAAAAAAGGGTTCCAAGTATCTTCATTTAACAAGCCCTCCAAGGGATTCTAATGTCCATTAAGGAATTATAATCTGGCCTGGTGAATTAGGGAAAAGATCTTCTGGGGGCTGCAATAGACCACCAGCAATGTGCTTGAGCCTCAAGTGCTGAGTGAGCTTGCAAGGTCTTGATGGGAAAGAGCCATGGCAAAGCCAGCGGCAGATGCAGCTCAGGCACGAGTATCCTGGGCACAGCCACTCCACTGTGCAGCTGCCAGAGCTGACTCCATGGAGAAGAACCTCGGCCAGCTGAGAAACAAATGCCATTTCTTTCACTTCTTTCTTTTCTCTTTGCTGACCCAGTGGCACTGGTGACCTGTGTGCCAGATTTAATTACAGGCAGGGAGAGAAAGTTTGGCGTTTGGATTTGGTTTCCTAAGGAAATAATGACAATGGGAGTGGGACTGCACGCACAGACAGGGGTGCCTGAAAGATCCGCAGCCTCTGGGAGGGCTTCCAGCTAGTCTCCAGGGTGAGCTGAAACAGCGAGAAATGAAGTTCACCTTGCTGGTTTTTATGGCATAGCCAAGAATATCTGTTGGAAACCTACAAACCTGCCCAAGTCCAGCACACAGACCTGGAACATTGTTGCTTGCTCATTACATAGTGGTTAGCAACATATAACACGCACAACAGGCTCACAGGTCTATATCCAATATAAGTCTACTCCTTTGTATTCATTCTTACTCTCTTATGGATACTTAATGTGGATGCCAGAGGAAAGGTTCTATCCCAAAGCATCATAAGTGGATATATGGGAATATAAAATTACAGGAGAAAGGCCATTTCTTTCAAAGAGTTGATAACATAAAATATTATTCATTCTTCACTTGCACTGAGACAATTAGCTAAGACCCGAAATAGTTTGATGATTAGAGGGAAAACAAAAACTTGCTATCTATGAAATGGATATTAAAGTAAAAGGCAAGCATTTAAGTAGACCTGACTTTATATTTCAGTTTAACCAATTCTTAGCCTTGGATAAGTTTATTTAAACTTTCTGAGTCTCATTTTCTTCACTTGTTTAAAAAAAATTGTCTCCCAGTTGTATGAGGATTAAACAAGAAAACATGTACAAAGGACATAATATAGTACTGACTTTTGGCAATGAATAGAAATAATATAAGCAACAATGCCTATAAAAGGCTTACTAAGAAATTCATAGGCAATAAGACGTTATGTACACACACTTTATTTGTGTAAGTGCATTTTATTTTTTAGGAACACATTCTACACAAATGGAACACAGGGCTAAAGGGTGTGTGCCTTGTGATAAAAGACAATGCTACTAGATTTCTAGTAAGCTGCATTTCAGGTAACCATGAAAAATCATTGTCAAATAGTTTATAAATAAAATCAAAATAAATATAAATAAACAAACTCACCTAAAATAAGCGCCTTATTAATCAACATAGAAGGAAAATTATTGAGCTTCTGCTTAATAGAGGCTTCAATTAAATGATAAGTAAGCTTTTATTAAGTTTGAATACTTTAAATACATAATTCTGTGTGCTGACAGACAGTTCCACATTATAGAAGATGCTAGAGAGATATTTGCATACTCACGCTCATAACAGCATTATGCACAATTGCCCAAAGATGGAAGCAACCCAGATGCCTATTGATAGATTAATAAATAAAGAAAATGTGGCATATGCATATTATGGGATATCACTCAGCCTTAAAAAAGAAGAAAATTTTGTCACATGTTAAAATATAGAAGAACCTGGAGGACATTATACTAAGTGAAATAAGTAGCCATAAAAAAAAAAACAGGTGCTGTATGATTCCACTTTTTGAACAGCATGAAAAAATTAGTGGAACGTCCTTGTGATTCCACCTTATATGAGGTACCCAGAGTAGCCAAGTGAATAGAGACAGAAAGTAGAAAGGTATTTGTTAGGGTGTGTGATGAACACAAAGTTTTGGTTTTGCAGAATAAAAAATTCTAGTGATCTGTTGCACAGCATTGTCAATATAATTAACATGACTGTACACTTAAAAATGGTTCTGATGGTAAATGTTATGTTATCTGTTTTTGCTACAATTAAAAATAAAATATACCAGATAGACTTCATCATTGCCATTTTCATATATTTCCTTATGAGGAAAAAGGCACACCAAGAGACTGCTTTGATTTTGGTAAAATCATGCTGAATTTTTGCCTAGAGCCTGATATGTGGTTCCTATAAGAAACTCCATCGTTCCCTTAAATTTAGTCACAAAGAGAATTAAAATGAAACATGAACAACTAGTATTAATCCATCCTCATATTTTAATATGCCTTTTTATGTTTAAAATGAAAGAACCTGACTACATGAAGTTAATTTTTAAATAGAAAATTAGTTAGAATTTAGTGTTTAGTTTGGTCTTTGCAACTGCTGAGAAAGAAAATGCTCATTTCCCACAATCTAGTCCAAACCAGAAACCTACTTGGATGAGTGACCTATTATGATAAGAAGAATTCTCTGGTTACAGCTCTCACAGAACTTCAGTTTTCTTTCAACACAACAAACATCACTTGTGACAGTCCTGTTCCACAGGAGACAGAGGCCCTTACAAATTTGCTATCATTCAATCAGTCCCATTCTTTGCTTTAGAGGTCAGGGGTCCAGAGGTTATAAAATTGATGCGAAGTTTCTGATGGTGTTGGAGGGAGAAAATATAAGAGAGAGTTTATTTCTTTAAAATTCCCCAGATAATCTGTTATTGTTCCCTATAGAAATATAATGGGACAACCAGTATAGTGGAAGATATATTAAATTTGACACCAGAAGTCATTGGTGCAATTTCCACATTCTCTCCTTAACTTTTGGAGCCTACGTGAGATATATGAAGTGTCTGAAGTTTCATTTCCTCATAGCAAGATCCAGTATCACTTTTAGACACTGAATTTTGAAGGGTTCCAATCAAGTCAAAATATGGTTTCCCTTCCCACAGAACTAAAAGTCAAAGGGACCAAGGGAAGCAAGGCTCGCCTGAACCCTCTCTGGACCACAGTCTGAGACATGGGCCCCCAGCATTCTCTGCCCCAAGTGGACCCAAGCCTTACCCCATTCTCTTGAGGGCACACCCAAGTCTAAGAAGTGGCCAAGGGGGTTTCTGTTTGCTGGGGTGTGGGCAGTCCTTAGACTTACAAGCTGGAGTAAACTTAAAACTTTCAAGACTCCTTATTGTGTAGGACTGAGGAGTCAGGAGTGGAAAAAGCCAGGAAGCAGGCCACGGATTGGAAGTTTCTATTTGCATTTTGCCTAGGACTTCACAAGTGTCATAGGCATGTCTGTTGTCTCTGTCTTTCTTACTGTGTGGTTCGTTCCTAACCAGGTACTGAACAGCTTGCTTGTCTGATGTGATGTAGGCTCTGCTAACAGAGAGAAAAGGCAGACCATGCCTTCTGTCCTGCCATGGTCTCAGCTGGGCAGGATGATACTAATTATGGATATGGACTTTGAACACAATGTGTAAAGAACTATAAATTTCCACCTTCCAAATGGCAACAAACCCCTGAATCTGCCTGATCCCGCAGTCACTGGAACCAAAGTCAATTAAGATCACACTGGGTGGTGAAAGAGTTCCATGAGAAGAAAACTATGCACACAAGGTAATCTCACTTTGTGTACAGAACACAGGGCATGTTTTTGTCCCCATTCAGCAGGAACATGACAGCAGAGAGGGTGAGAGCCACCAACTCTGCAGTCATAAAGGCTGATGTTGAGTACTATTTGGCCATTTACTGTGAATGTGACTCATGATTGATAACTTCTTTAAGTATAGTTTCTTAATTTGTAAAATGAAGATAACTCTCTCTTCTTCCTATGCAAAATGGAATAATATTGGAAGGATTATATGAAATAAAAATTTTCAAGTACTTAGCATAGGATCTGGCATATAGTAAACAATAAATGATAGATATTATTAAAAAACTGAAAGTCAATTGGACTTAAGTATCATTTCTTCATATGTACAGCACATATTTTTTTCTAAAATTCTACCTTGCATTTTCCAAGAGCTGGTACAAAACAAAATTTTATCTAAGCTAAATAAGAAGCTTCTAGCTTTTATTATTATTCTTTTGTTTTTTGCAGTTTTTGGCTGGGGCTGGGTTTGAACCCACCACCTCCGGCATATGGGGCCAGCACCCTACTCCTTCAAGCCACAGGCGCCGCCCAGCAGCTTCTAGCTTTTATTATTTGTGCTTGATTCCATGTCTTTGACAGTAGAGACTGAGTCTTAAATGTATTTTTTCTCTTTATACATAGTATGGTCCCTGCCATGATATATTTTGGCCAAATAAATAAACTCAAGAGAGAGGAAGAAAACATTTTCAAAGTCATTTTAATGTCTCTGATCACCTACATTAAACTGAAAACAAGACAGTAACCTAAATTTTGCTAAAGGAAGATGTGTACTTTTTTTTTTTTATATAGAATCTCACTATGTCACACTCGATAAAGTGCGGTGGTGTCATAGCTCACAGCAACCTCAACCTCTTGGGCTTCAGTGATTCTCTTGTCTCAGCCTCCAAAGTAGCTGGGACTATAGGTGCCTGCCATAATGCCTGGCTATTTTTTGTTGCAGTTGTCATTGTTGTTTAGCAGGCCCAGGTTGGGTTTGAACCTGCCAGCTCTGGTGTACATGGCTGGCGCCCTAGCTGCTGAGCTACAGGCGCCGAGCCAGGAGATGCATACTTTTCATGATTTTTGACACCATAGATAAGTAAAACAGTCCTCAAGTAATCCGTGAGTTGCAGATTAGACACCCCAGGGCCCTAGAATGTACTTAGTTAATATTATTTATTGCTCTTTCTAGAAATACTTTTAGTTTTTGATCATTTCAGAAATATTTAGGCAAATTTATCTAGCAGAGATTCTTACATCTTCTCATTTTAACATGTTAATATAAGTCTCTTAGGCACTTTTTTTTGCAATACATACAGTAAAGTCCATCTGGCCATCTAGGATAGTGGAACTATCAGCATGCACAAGAAACACCTGGGAGCTTGTTAAACGTGCAGAGCCCAGAGAGTTTCCCTGAATTTCAGGAGGTCTGGGTAGGGGAGGGGGGTGAGGGGGGTGTCCAGGAGTCTGCATTTAAACAAGCACCACCAGTGAATTCAAAGGACAATCATTGAGGTACCAAATATTGAGCTAGACTACAATAAATAAAGCATTATAGAAAGTAGAATTCATTTTCACACTTACCTCATGGGCTCTGTTCTTCCAGAATCATTTTATTACAGAATTAAAGTAGTAGACAAAGAACTGCCCTCCTTGCCCTTCAGGTGCAGCAGGTAGGGGAGGAAGAAGGGGAGGAGACTGTGAATGCTGGTGAGATGTGTTTCAAGGAAGAGCCCTGGGACGCTCTCACACAATGCGGCTTGGACTGGCAAATACCGGATTACAAGGTCAAAGCCAGAGTGGTCTGGAACTTCTCCAAAGCAGAACAGATGAACCCAGAGGCCAACTTAAACAGGAAATATCTATTAGCAACTTAATATTTTGTATTCCTTTTTAAAAAATAATTCTTAGGAAAGGTTTATCATTTGTTAGCTTAAATAAAAGGCTGGTGGTTTATTAGAAATTTCCTTATATTAAAATAATGACTACTATTAGATTCATGACAGAAGGAAAAACATATATATATATCTTTTATATAAAGTATATACAGTGCTTATATATAAGATATTAGACATTTATTTACTTTGACAGTATTTTAATTGATAACAGATGTGTATGGTTCAAATTAATACATCTTTTAGTAGTAATTTCTTATTTCCAGATACCTGAACTTTCCAAAGTAGGACTTTTCTTACTGACATGCATTTTCAGGGTACTTTGAGTGTGAGAGATTGACTCTTGAAAACTTGTTAGAAAATGAACTTTTAGAAACCTGATCATATTGAAAACTTGCCATTTATAGGAATTATGTAATCAGTCTTTCTGTGGAAAAGAAAAAAGTAACCACCTACTAATTCATCTTGGCAAATCTGGACTTAATTTTGTTTCTATGTAATTATGCAAATTTTGGCAGCATTTGGAATACTACAAAATAAACAAGGACAAGTAAAAAGTGCTTTTGGAATGAAGGATTTTATAACAAGGGAAAAAAGATAATATGAAAAATTTTATTTGAATAAGAAACCCTAAAAATAAATAATCTTAATTTTGCAATAAATCAATATTTACAGGAAGAGGATAGCTAATGTAAGTTATAACAGCAAAGTATAAAAATCAGTACAATATGTAGTTTCACAATGTATTTCTTTAGACAGAAAGGCACACTGTTATCTAAAAACCAGAACAATTCTACCCAAAAGAAGGTTACAGCTGGGAGTGCTAGGTGTTAAGTTAATGAAAGGCATTAACTATCAAAGAAGATGGATTCTATGCATCTGGCTTCTTTCATGGAAACTGGCAGAACTTCACTAGTCCTAACTCTACACATGTAGCTATTTAAAGCAGGTTCAGACAGTAACACTTTATAGGCCAGCCTGAAAAGAAAAACAATTACAGGAATGATATAATTACAAGGCAATAAAAACACAAACCCCATTAATGTATTACTTTTATATTTAGAGTTGTTTCTATGGTTGGATTACCAACTTCTAAGTGTAAGATTTTGATTACAAAATCATTTAGATTTGAAAAATGTACCCATCCTAGAACAAATACACATTGGAGTTGATTGTTTTTATAGGAGATTGGTATAACTGACCACTGAATAGAATAGAGGATTTATAAGGATTTTTACCAAACCCAGGGAGAGAGAGAAAGAAGTTGCTGACATAGAGGACTTTATAAATACTTACAAATTAATATAATGTCGGGAGTAACTGTTCCTTTTTACTGTACCCATGAAACCATCGGTAGGTTCTTTCTTCAACTTCCATTAAAGCTCAGCCTTATAGGAAGACAACTGTGTAATCTTGGCAGGCTACTTAAACTTTCCAATTCACTTTCCTCACTTGTAAAATGCTGATAATAATGGCTACTTCACAGAGTTGTTTTAAAGGGCAGAGATAATGTACAAGGTCTTTACACAGGGCAAGACTCAATAAATGACAGTTATGAGTTTAATGCATGAAGGAAAAGACAGTCAGAAAGAGGTGCCTCATTTTGATCCTCTAATGCAGTCCTTGTTAATAGGGTTGCAAGCCAGCTCTTCACAGCAAAGTTGGCTCACAAATTCATCACATCAGCAACAGTAACAAAATGAGCTCAGGTGTTGGATACCAATTAAAATGTGACTCCTGTTGGGGAGGTGTAAAGTAGTGTGTGTGTGTGTGTGCACATACCTGCACACATGCATGCAATGTGTGTGTTGTGTGTTTAAACAGAAGTAGTCATTTTAGTAAGAAATAAGTTACACAGATTCTAAAAAGAATTTGCAGATACATCTTGAGGGACCTCCGAGAAGCAGCTCCATGCTTCTTGTGTCCATGTGTCTTATGGAATGGGTCATTCTAATGCTCCTTTTCCACAGAGATGGTCACTAAACTGGACCTCCCCAGCCTTAGGCTCTGGCTCTACCCTCCTACCTTCAGAAATCTACTCACCTTCACCTCAGACTAGTCAGAGGCTTCATCCATACTGTGGTTCTCAAGGTACTAAGATTACTACAGATTAACTTTACTCCTGAAAAATGCTTCTTTAAAAAACAGTCACGGCATCAGATATGTTTGCAAATGGTGGCATATTACAGCCTCACTTTGGATATTCACACCATGTCATAGAGTATTAAAGATTTTAAAAGATCCTGTTTGACCACATAAAGAAAAAGATAAATTTCAGGGCCCTCTCCCAACTCCTTATACAAAAGGGGAAGTTCAAACCTAGAGGCTGAGTCAGCAACAACCCCTTCCAGATGAATAGCTGTTACTAACATTGTGCATTAGTCAGATCTTTTCAGGAAGGTAAAAGGCCTCAGGCCACTATGAACTGCCCCCACAGATAATTCATAGGGAAATTGTTCCCTGGCCTCCTATAAACAAGGACATATGAATTATAACTTCAGGTCAGGCCAAGTCTGGCTTCTGAAACTCAAGTCCGTCTGACTCTACAGTAATAATGTTGATTAGTAGTGTATCTTCACAGAACAGAGACAAGAGAAGATCAATGATTCTTCCACATGCCCAGGGAGTGTCTGCCCACCCCTCTCCTCCTGCTTCTTTCTGCATGCTCTCTCCCCTTAAATACTGAGTTTCTAAATACATTTTCAGAGAACACACAGGTAACAGATGCTCCTTTGATTCGTGCTTTTCCCAGGCACATCCTCAAATGTTTGGCTTCATAAATGTCCATTAATTGAGATTTTTGCCTCAGTCACTTATTTTGAATTGTCAACCCATTTTCCTCACTACCACGATGTATATGCTCACTTAAATTTTTTCATGTTAACTTTATTTGATATCCAGCAAAATCATTGTCCTGCAGAATATACTTTGGGAAACACTAATTTATACTTAACTCCCTGGCTATCACAAAGGTTAAATTTATTTTAATGCAAAGATACTACTATAGCAACATAGCATTTTAACATATCTCTTGCATTTTTATTCCTTTGAGTATTTTCCATACATGTGTACTTTCCTCTGTCACCACTTCTGACATAAAGGTTCCATGGTGCCTATGGGAATGAAACAACATGGGTTTCCTTCCCTGGTTTCTGTCTATTTTCCCCACTTCTTATTGCCCATGTAGAGAGATTTAGTGTCTTAAATTCTCTTGATATTAGATCCAGGGGGAAAGTAAAAATTGTAAAGATAGGAGAACAGAACCTGAGAGTACTGATATTTTAAAGTTTATGTATTTGTGAATATTGTATCCATCAAACATAAAGGAGCATAAATCCTCCATGTATGTAGCCCAAGCCACTATACGTCATATTCAAAGGTTACCTGAGTATAAAGAGTATAGAACTCTTATGTACTCACCCTTCAGAACTGGTAAGAAATCCACAAATAACAGGGTTGTGTGAAGATCCACAATTCCACCCTGGTGATGTCATATTTTATAGCGAATTTGAAGAAGGTATATATTACTGCTTCTCAGAAACAACAAACTGAAGTTTTCCCCTGAAGTAGCCGCTGAAAATTTATCATAGACATGAATCTATTGATTAAGACATTCTGTCTTCTATCTCCCTTCAAAATTGAAGGAAAAATCAAATAAATTGATTTTTCTTTGGGCTTTGACTAGTTAGGGGTAAATTTTTCTTGCTGGTGATACACTGTAAAGGGATTTTCTATAGAAGTTGGTAGGTGGGGAAAGGAATGCCAACTTAAATACCAATTTTCATGCAGTGCCTAAGTATATAAAATAATATCAGTAGAATGCTCAAGAATCCTAAAGAATTCTTTATTTTTTGGGAAAAAATAATCAAAGATAAATCTAAGAGGATGATAGATACAAGGAGCTCAAAAAAAAAAAAAACAAAAAAACTGACAGGAGATAGTTTTTGATTGATTGGCAATTTTTCCCCCAGACTTTGGTTACCAACTTCATTCTACTTCAGCAAAAAAATGGCAAGGAAATTCTAGTGGAACTAGCTCATAACATTTTTTAGGACAAGGATTGCATGAAACAACTCTCTGGTATCATCTTCGTGCTAGCTAACCAATATATTAACATATCTTTTAGTATGTGGTCCAGGCAAGTTTCCAAGCTGGATCATTTAATAAATAAGGTCTACAAACCATGAACACATTTCTTAATCTTGTGACACAGACTGGACGAGGCATTAAATTGTAAGAAAAAATGAATGCAAATACATCAGACATTTTTTTACTAGTGTCAAAGAACTAAATGTTTTTCTTTGAGCAAATAATCTCACTTCTCTGAGTCTCAATTTCTGCATCTTTGATTTAAAGTTTTCCTTACATATATGTATTTTTGTAATTTGTATTTAGATACAAGGTCTCACTGTGTTCCCCAGGCTGGTCTCAAACTCCTGGCCATAAGTGATCCTCCTGCCTCAGCCTCCCAAAGTGCTGGGATTATTAGTTGTGAGCCACCGTGCCCAACCCCTGTTACTCCATCGGAAATTACAAGATTTAATAATTCTATTTTCTATCCTTTTTTCTTTCTTTATTAAAAGAGTAGTTCTACTCAAACACCAGTGTATAGCTTTTACTGTGTTGAAATCTTCTGATGATGTTTGTTAAAAAAGACAGATTCTTAGGCTTTGTTCCCAGAGATTCTGATTCAGTAGATCTGGGGTGGTGTTCAAGAATTTGCATTTTTTTTCGCAGACTCTCCCAACTAATACTCATCCTAACATGTAGCAAGGCACGGGAACTGCTAATCTAGAATTACAGCAACCAGGAGGAGAATCAGTACTGCCTGTTTAGACCAAATCACTTAAGATGTTTCAGTTGACAATAACAGAAAAACTGTAAGTCTGGTTTACACAATAAGGATATTTATAATCTCAAATAATTGGCAGCTTAGAAATTGAGTATGTTCTATGATTTGGTTCCATGTTGTTCTGATTTGGAAGCTTTGTCTCTGTGAGGTGTTTATAACCTCAGACTTTTAGTAAGTTCCTTTCTCTCCTGGGTTTCTTTTAGGCAAAAACAAGTGTTTCCCAAAGCTTTTCTGCAACAAAGTTGCATTTTGGGGGGACTAGAATTGGATCATAGAGCATTCATTCATAAGCAGTTACCGACAAAGGTCATAATATTACCAGGACCAGTGCTTCTAAGCCTTGGATGTACATTAGAATCTCTAGGAAAATGTTAAGCATTTGAATATCAGGATTCAATATCCCGAGTTTGTGATGAATTTAAACTGATCTGAGGTATAAAACTTTCCTAGGTGAATATATTGTGCAGCCAAATTTATAAACCACTGTTTTAAACTAATCACCCAGCCAGGGATGGAATGCCACTGGCAAGTCAACTACCATGACCAGTAAAATCCTTTAAAGTCTCGTGAGCAAAAACCATCCCTACTTTGTATTGGCCATACGAGCACATAGAAGGCTTATTAACTTACAGAAGGTATGAACAACCAAAAAGTGCCAGACACATGTCGTTTTTGACTCTTAGACTAGTGTATTTTCTACCCTGAGATCCCTACTTTTGTGTTTAAAGTCATTGTGAAGGGGAGGACAAACCATAGAGCAAGCATTGCAGCTTATTCCTGGTGCTTCTAACCCCATTCAAATTTAAATACTGTCAATTGGAACTTGGTATACAGTCAGTAAGGAAGATAAAGTAAACACATGGACAAATATGAACAATAGGGCCGTGCCTGTGGCTCAAAAGAGTAGGGTATCTGCCTAATATGCCAGAGGTGGTGGGTTCAAACCCAGCCCCAGCCAAAAACTGCCAAAAAAAAGAAAGAAAGAAAGAAAGAAAGAAAGAAAAGAAAAAAAAAAAAAAAGAAATATGAACAACAAAAGGAGTCACATCACAGGAATGCTAATAGGTAAATTTAAATCACAGAAAATTTTTTAACTTTTGCCATGATCTACCATGGGCTCATCAGAATAAGATATGCATGGAGAAAAGTTCTCCTTTAAAAAAATCGCTTATTGATGAAAGAGGGGAAGGTTCTAACAGAGGGAAAAGATCTTGGTAAAGAAGGAAGAAAAACAAATTCAGCCAGGGCTTGAGGAGGTAGGGAGACTGGAGGATGTAGTGGTTAACTTTATGTGTCAACTTGACTGGACTTGGGGATACCCAGCTAGCTGAGAAAACATGGTTTCTGAATATGTCTGTGAGGGTGATTCTGCAAGAGTTAATTATGTGTGTTAGTGAATTAAACAGAGAAGATCGTCTCCCCCATGTGGATGGACATCACCCAGTGAGTTGAGGGCTCACAGATCACAAAAAGGTGGAAGAAGGTAAAATTTGTTTGGTCTTCTTCTTCTTTTTTTTTTTTAATTTTATTTTTATCTTTTTTTAATTAAATTATAGCTGTGTACATTAATGCAATCATGGGGTACAATGGGCTGGTTTTATATACAATTTGAAATATTTTCATCAAACTGGTTGATGAACATAGCCTTCATGGCCTTTTCTTAGTTATTGTGTTAAGACATTTATATTCTAGATTTAGTAAGTTTCACATGTACCCTTGTAAGATGCACCACAGGTGTAGGTGTCTTCTTGAGCCAGGACATCCATCTTCTCCTGTCCTCAAACACTGGAGCTCCTGCTTCTTGACCTTTGGTCTCCACAGCTTACGCCATCAGCCACCAAACCCCCATCTTCTGGTCGTAAGGCTGAATTAAACTGATGGTCTATCAGGTTCTCCAGCTTGCATATAGATTGTGGGACTTCTTGGCCTCCATAATGAAGAGGCAATTCCCGTAATAAATCTCTCTTTAGATATAGACATTCTATTGGTTCTGCTACTCTGGTAAACACTAAAACAGATGACTTTATAAAGGATGCTGTGTCTGCATAGGAATTAGCAAGGCAGAGAAAGAAAAGAGTCATTTCAGTAAGCATGTGTAAAAGAGATACAAATAGCTAAGTTTAGCTACCACATATGGTTGAAGGTAGGGAACTGGTGAGAGGGTTGAACAAAGTGTTAGACAAAGACCCATCACAAAAGCCTTGTAAGTCACACATTTAAGCCCAAAGCTGGTATTCTGAGTTTTCCCCATCAGACTTTCATAAATTTCCCCTCTTACTATGCAATCAAGAAACCAAATAGTTCAAAAGATGTTGTAGTAAAAGACAGATGTCCCAGTATATAAAATCATAGCAATCTGCTTATACAGAAAGCTAGTTCAGTGTACTTACAGGTACTGTGGGAAGTGCCTTGCTCACATTATTTCTCATGCTTGCAGTAATTCTGAAAATTAATTCTGAGTCTTATTTTGAAAGAAATATGAAAACTGAAGCTCCGAAGGGTTTACATGAAACCTAGCTTCTTTTGGTGAGATGGAAAACAGGGCTTGTTAAACTTTATCATAAAGATATATTGCAGGTTTTTTGTTCTTGGTACATTTCTGAGTAGAAGAATATATTTTTTCTATTACCAATGACCAATGCACAGTTCAAATATCTACTATTCAGCAAATTAGTAAATGAGTCATCTTTACTTCTTTCCCAGGATAAACTCCAAAAAACTTCTCATCGTTTTAAAATCAGGACAACGTCAGTTTGGGATTGAACTCTGCCCCCTTTTCCCACATCAGTTAACTGCAAGTAGATCCAGCATCTGCTGACTCTTTGAAGTGGCTGATTACAATCAGAATCTTGTAATTACTACATAGGAAGAAAATATCTTTGTTATAAAGTCATAAAATGTCACTCTAATACATGTAACATCTTTCTAGTGGACACATGAACAAGTGGCCTGATGTTCCTCAGAATGTTTTTTAAAAGACTATTGTGTAGATTAAATGAGAAAAATATATTTAAAACCCTTAGCACTGCATTTGGAACATAGTAAATCTGTAATATATGGAAGCTATTATTTTTAATAACCAGTCAAGACATCTCTTATCTCCAACATCTGCGCCCAGCCACCAACACACAACCCCCCCTACACACACACACACACACACACACACACACACACACTGAGATATTTAGCACTGAGAGTACCATTTCAAAACAGAATCATTCATTACAGTCACTGAGGTCTCAGGTTGGGAGAATGAAGGGATCAATCACCCCATAGTTTGAATTCATCAAGACAGAAATATTTATTTTCTGTAATCTCACACCTGTTATCCCAGCACTCTATCAGAAGCACAGGTAGGAGGGTTGCTTGGAACCAGGAGATTGAGACCAACCTAGGTAATATGGTAAAATCCTATCTTTACAAAAAGTAAAATAAGAAAAATTAGCCAGAAGTGATGGCATGTACCTGTAGTCCCAGTTTACTTAGAAGGCTGTAACAGGAGGATGCAGTGATCTCTAATCACACCACTGTACTCCAGTCTGGGTGACAGAGTGATACCCTATCTCCAAAACCCAAATCAAAACAAACAAAAAAAGGACAATACATTTTCCATTCCTATATACCAGGTAAATCATGCCCTTGCTTAAGAAAAGTAATTGAACCCAATCTGTGCTTCTAGATGAGGAATCTAAAACATAGACAGAAGAGGTTGAAAATGAATTATTCGCACTTCCTGATTGCAGGCCATTGGCTAACCTTCCTGAAATACTGATCTGAGACCATCACTCATTCACTCAATATTACTTGTTGAATACAATTTAGTATCCTTAAACTGACACCAAAAGCCTTTTGCAATACAATCCTAAGTTCTCTTTCCAGGCTGTCTACCGCCACTCTGTCCAAGAAACCAGAATCCATCCAAACTCAACGATTGCCATGTCCTAAAAACGCCCTACCTTGCCACACTTTGACACCTTTACTCATTCAGTTCCTGGGCCTGAAGTGTTCTTCTCTCTTCCTCATCTATCCAAATCACACTGTTTTCCAAGTTACAGATCAAATGTCCAAATTGACTGGAAGTGATCTAGAGGGATCTAAACTCCCACATCTGACTTCTCTATTTTGTTTGCTGTGTGTTGAGCCTGCTTTTATATGCTAATTAAGTTCCCCAATATACTTCTGTCTTTTCCCATTTAATTGTAAGCTTCTTAGTTAGAGGCTGTGTTTTAATCATCTCTGTATTCCCATAACCTGAAATCATCCTATGCATTATAGATGATAAAAATGTATTCAAATGAATGAAAGACTGAATGAATGCTAGCTCAGATTATCATAAGCTTATCTAAATTATTGAAAAAATGTAAGTAACCAGGAAGATATGCTTATGGAGAGACATTTTTTCTGCTTTATGTTACATACTCAAACATCTCAGTTAGTTCCACTGAACAGTTGAACACTTGTGCTATTTGCATTTTGGCAAGAAATATTTGAATGTCCTCTGGTGAAAACCATCTATGAGAGATGGAAGCACAGGATTGGTTAGAGAGGGGAAGTCAATCATGATAAGGTCACAAAACAGCTTTCTTTGGGGTTGGAATTGTTCTTCAGAGTTGAGGTAAGGGGACCAGGCCTTTGTACCCTGCACAGTCAGCCAGCCATGGGATGCACGCTGCATCCAGGAAGGGGAGCAGTCTTGGGTAAGGCTTCAACTGAAGTAGTTCTCAGGCAGAAACTTGGCTTGAAGCTGCCAGCATCTGGGAGAATGAGTGACTCAGCCATTGAGATGATGTCTGTGTAGCAGATCTCAGTATTCTCTACAATTTGTCCTTTGTGCTGGGCAGACTACTCCCTTTATACACATATAATATTTGTCCCATCTGTGGACAGCCCCTTCAGGATTTCTTTTGTCTCTTTTCAAGGGGAAACTGAAGGGAGAAGTGAAATAATTTGTAACTCTCGAAGCTGCACAAATTCTTCTGGTGGGTCACTGGAGAGTGAGGCCCTTGCTACTTTCATGCCTTCAATCTGCCTCCTGGGAATGCAGCACCATGAGATGATGATTTGGAGACAGTAGTATATTCCTGAAGGATGGTGCTCAATCTGTGAGAGTATTACGAGTCAGAGTCTCAGCTGTGCCTTCAGTAGGACACTCCTATGTTCCATCAGGCCAGCTGCTGCTGACTGGTGCAGAAGTGAGAGGAGCAGGGGTCCCGGGGTCACACGTCCACCGCCATACCTCTTTTGCTGTAAAGTGGGCTTCTTGATCTGCTGTTTTATGCAAGATTCTATATTTGGACCAGAAATTCCATAAACTTTCAGATACTCATACTGGGCAAGGCATCTGCCTACCATGTGACTATACAAGTGTGAACTGAGAGAGAGTACCGTAGTGATGGATGGCATGCAGTCCTGAGCTTAATATTTTTGTCCTCTGAAGAGCCCCATGTTCTGAAACTCACCACATTTTTCTCCCACTTGTACCTATATTTTCATGTCCCATTCTCAGAGTCCAGGTCTCAGCTAGTTGTTGGGGGAAAAGATATCTAGCAAAGTGGTATATGATCACAGGTCAATAGTTCCTAATAGAAAGCTCCTGAAAAGTGGTACCTTCAAATTAAGGTCATGGCTAATGGTGAGTAGTAGATGCTGGAATTGTGGTGAAGATGTTTTTGGTTAGGGAATGTGGAGAAGGATGACATTTTTGCCCCTCAAGCCAGATGGATATAAATATCTTATAATGTCTGAAAATGCTGGTTTCTCAAGGGTGTTTAATGGCATTACAAAGAAATTAACACTGTGCCCTGATTTTATGCTATGGGGAATTCATTTTTAATTTTTACTTCAAGTATTAAGGAGCAAAATTGAACAGGTGTTTAACCCACCCCCTTTCCACTGTTTTATCTAAATGCTAAAATAACTAAATGCTAAATAGTTAAATGCTACATGCTTTACCTAATGGTAAAATAACTTTGCATTCCCAGGATAAACCATCCCTGGCCATGAAGTACCATCCTTTTTACATTATTTAATTCTGGATTTAATTAGCTAGTATTTTGTTTAACATTTAAAAAAAAAAAAAAAATCTGTGTTCAAGAGTAAGATTGGCCTTTAGTTGTTCTTTCTTATATTGTCCTTTCCAGTTTAGTAGTTAAATTCTACTGAAATCATAGAATGTGTTGGGGATAGTTCCCTCTTTTTTGATTCTTTGGAAAAATAGACATAAGATCGAAATTATCTGATTTATGAATATTTGGTCAAACAAATCATCTAAAAACCACCCAGACCTGGAGTTGTCTTCATGGAAATATTTTGAAATGTGAATTTAATTAATTTCTTTTTTTAAATTTCTTTCTTCTTTTTTTTTTTTTTTTAGAGACAGAGTCTTACTTTATCGCCCTTGGTAGAGGTGCCAGTGGCATCACAGCTCACAGCAACCTCCAACTCCTTGGCTTAGGTGATTCTCTTGCTTCAGCCTCCCAAGTAGCTGGGACTATAGGTGCCCATCACAACACCTGGCTATTTTTTTGTTGCAGTTTGGCTGGAGCCAGATTCAAACCCACCACCCTCGGTATATGGGGCCAGCACCCTACCCACTGAGCCATAGGCACTGCCCTGAATTCAATTTCTTTAATGGTGACAGAACAATATGTATTTTTCTTTTACTTCTTAACTCAGCTTTTTAATCTACCTTTTCAAATTTATTGATATAAGCTTGTTCCTGGTAATTTCTTTCTTTTTTTTTTTGTTTTGGCTGGGGCCGGGTTTGAATGTACCACCTCTGGGCGCTCCAGCGCCCTACTCATGGAGCACAGATGCTGCCCCTTACCTTTTCAATTGGTAGTTACCTTTCTTTTTAATTTTTGGTGTTTTTGCTTTTTTTTTTTTTTAATTGGTTTTGACAACATTTTGTTATACTTTTCTTTTTAAATTTCAGATTAATATGAGGGCACAAATAATTAGGTTACAATGATTGCATTTACTAGGTAAGGTCATATCTTTTCAAATAAAGGTTAGACTTATCCCTCTCTATTGGAGAGCTTTATTCCCATTTTTATTAATTTGTGTCCATATTTTTACTATATTATGTCTCTTAATTTCTTTCATTTTATTCCTCTTTTCTAACTTTTTTAATTGCCTTCTTAATTCACTATTATTTATCTTTTCTGCAGTTTTTTTTTAAGCACTATAGATTTTTCTTTAAGGACTGTTTTAGCTATATTCTACACCATTTGATATACAAGTATTTATGCTACAATTTCTTCTTTGACACAATAATGTTTTAAAGGTTTTTTAAAATTTCCAGATATCAAGCTTTAAGTTATCTTTGTTACTGATTTCTTGTTTAATTCTGCTAGAATCAGAAAAAAGATTTGTATGAGACTGATTTTTAAAAAAATTTTGGCTTGCTGTATGGTTCAATTTGTGGTCAGTGTTTAGATTTCATGTGTGCTTGAAGAGCACGATTGGGTTGTAGTTTTCCTTTTCTGTGATGTTTTTGTACCTCTATTCTTCTTGACACCTTTTGTCTACTTGATATATCAATGCTGAGAGAAGTAAGTTAATATCTTCCATTATAATGGTGAGTTTATATATTTATTTAACACTTTGGTCAAAACACTTTAGGTGTTTGATGCTATGTTTTAGGTACATACATATTTAGAATTGCTGCATCTTTTTGGTGATGTGAAGCTTTTATTATCATACATGGACCATCTTTTTTTTTTTTTTTTTTTTTTTTTAGAGGAAAAGATGAGTAGGAAAGTACACACTCCAATGGGAAGAGAAGGATGTGTGAAGAGCATTAAGATCAGCTGTTTCAGTGACCTAACAGAATACCCCAGGAGCCAAGGACTAGCTAGGAGAAGAGAAGAATCTCTGAGTGGCAGTGTCAGACCCTGGGCATGTGCAGTTCAGGCCTCAAAACATAAGAGGCTTTTCCAGGCTACTTGGAAAACATTCTTCCATTAAATCTGTGTACACCGTAGCTTGCATAATCATTGTGGGATCTCATGACTGTTATTCTGGGCAGCAAAATACACAGATTCCTCTCTAAGCAAAAAGAAAAGCATTTTTATTTCTTTTATTTTTAAAAAGGCAAGGCAAAATTTGTGCCGAAAAACCCGAACTCGGCTTATACTCGGGTCATACAGGTTATTTGATTCGATGCACACGCACCTAATCAAATGCACGTCCTCTTCTGCTGTCTGCTTGAGGGGGCGGTGCTTCAGCTCAGTCCACAAGTCACAGCTGAGCTGAAGAGGTAGGCAGTTGAACTGAACTGTATTCCACTGAACTATTTAACCCACAATATTTAATGGCACATTTAATTGCTCTCACATCAGATATAGCTGAAGCTCTGTTTGGACATACAGATGATGAGGAGGAGGAATCCAGTTTTGAAGGATTTTAACCTTTGTGATTTAGCTTGATTACCTGTTAAGCTATGGTTTTCTGCACTTTATTTAAAGTTTTAAAGTTGTTGTTGCTAG
>CAUYPK010074282.1:0-26465 GCA_963574355.1 Loris lydekkerianus
AAGGCTATAACCCAACTATACCTCAAGACTATGAGGAAAGGACCAAGGAAGGGGAAGGGAGGGGGGAGGTTTGGGTGGAGGGAGGGTGATGGGTTGGGCCACATCTATGGTGCATATTTTTATCTACAATAAAAAAAAAAAAAAAGAATTATGCTAAATCCACTTTGCTTGTGGATTTAGCATAAATGGAACAGCAAAACCTGGATGACAGCACATCTGTTTACAACACAGGTTAGTGAATATTTTAAGCCCACTGTAGAGATCTACTGCTAAGGAAGAAAGGTTCCTTTCAAAACATTACTGCTCTTTGACAATACACCTGATCTCTTAAGAGCCCTGATAGAGTTGTACAGAGATGTTAATGTTGTTTTCTTGCTTGCAAATACAACACCCATTCTGTGGCCAGTAGATCAAGAGGTAATTTTTATTTTCAAGTGTTATTATTTAAGAAATACATTTTGTAAGGCTATAACTATCATAGTGTTTCATAGATCTGGGCAAAGTAGGAGATCAAAATATCAACATTATTAGGAGTTTGGAAGAAGTTGATTCCAATTTCCATGGATGATCCTGAAGGGTTCAAGACACCAGTGAAGGAAATCATTATAGAGGTGATGGAAATATATATAAAAAATTAGATTTAGAAGCTGAGCCTGAAGACATGGCTGAAGTTTTGCAATCTCATAATAAAATTAAATGGGTAAGAAGTGCTTCTTGTGATTAAGCAAAGAAAGTTTCTTGAGGTGAAATTTACTCTTGGTGAAGATGCTGTGAACATTGTTAAAACGACAACAAAAGAATTAGAATATTCCGTAAATGTAGTGGGCAAAGCAATAGCAGGGTTCAAGAGGATTCATTCCAGTTTTGAAAGAAGTTCTACTGAGGGCAAAGAGAGAAATGTGTTTTTCCATAGAGAAATCTTTCATAAAAGGAAGAGTCAATTGATGCAGCAAACTTCATTGTTTTCTTATTTTAAGAAATTGCCCAGCCACTCCAGCCTTCAGCACCCACCACCCTGATCAGTCAGAGGCCATTAACATCAAGGCAAGACTTACTGAAGGCTCAGATGATCATTTTTTAGCAATAAATTATTTTATGTTAAGATAAGTACTTATTGTTTTATGCATAATGCTATTGCACAGTAAAGAGACTACGTTACAGGATAAACATACATTTTATGTGCTCTGAGAAACTAAAACATTCATGAGACTTCAACTTCATTGTGATGTTTACTTTATGGCAGTAGCCTTGAATCACTCATAATACCTCCAAGAAATGCCTATAATTGAGTTAGAAACCATAACTCTCTCACCTTAAATTTTTCAATTAAAATTTTCATTTTAGAATTGCAATTGGCCTTATACAACATGATGTTCTGGGAACATGGTGGACTCAGCCAACGAAAAGAAACAAAAGCACTTTTTATTACATATAAAGCACATTTATAATGTGATTTCCATTTGAATTCAAAGGAAAGAAAAAAATCCCCAAGTAGCATAAAATAGAGGGAACTTGAATAAAGGCAAGCTAGCAAGTCAAAATCATAGTGGCCTGAGAAATACTGTATAATATATTCAATAAAGGAGCTATCGGGTTGGGTTTTATAACACATATAAAATGAAGATACGTGTTTTTTTGCACACATGAGGGAGGATGCTGGATCTGAAATACTCCAGTGACAGTAAAGTTAGAGGGAGTATATCCACTAGCTTACAAACTAAACAAAGGTAATGCATCTCAGGAGCAGTATATGAAAGTACAAAGGAAAAAAAAAAACACACCATATACAGAAAAGAGTGTTTTCAAAATTTAGCATTGAAAATAGATAATATCCACTTTAGGTAAAGTAGTAAAGCCTAAATTTATTCTACCAATATGTAATTCAAATCACCAGAATGACAAGTGAATTAAATATTTGTTTCTAGACAAAAAAATACCCCCTGGACTCCCCCAAAAAAAATTAAAAAAAAAAAACAAAACATGAAAGCACTTCATAGCAACATGGCTCTAACCAAGATTTATTGGTCCAGATACCCCTGATATAAAACAACACCTACAAACCAACGCTTATAATTTAAGTGTAACCACAAACCACACAAGGAAATGATCTTCCTTAAGGGAAATAGTGACAAAGGAAAATATTAGATCCCAAAGGACTGGAAATAATAAAATATCAGATGTTCAAAATGAATATGAAGCAAAAAGAGAAAAAATGGGAGGGAAAACTTTATGAAGGACTAGGGGAAAAACCTAGCAGCTTTGAAAATAAAACTTACATGTCATGCCTCAGAATTACAAAGGCACAACATTTGTCAGAGAAAGTAAAACTTCAGTGAGGGGGGAACAGCTGAAGGCTGAAGTGGAGAAGTGGAAGTTAAAGCTGAGGAAATTCTCAGAATGCAGCACACACTGATTATAAGACGGGAAATCTGAGATTAAGAAACACGGATGATAGAAAGAGACATCAACACAGACCTAACAAATGTCGACCGGGATAGTAGAGAGAATGTTAAAAAGTGACAAGTGAAATAATAATGTCTTAGGATTTTCCATAATGAGTGAAAGGTGGGAATCCTCAGATTAAAACTCCGACCCAACAGAATCATAATACAAAGTCCACACCTAGACACATTGCCATGAGATGACAAACTCCTAAAAACAAGCAGAGACTCAGGAGTGACCACGTGGAAGGGCCAGAATATTTACAAAGAATTAACTATTAGATCAATACTTAGACAAAATACCAATCAAAAGAAAACATATTTACATTCTCAGAATAACTAATGGGAAAAAAGTCAATTGAGGAATTTTATTTGCAGATTAATTATCATTCAAGAGGGGACAGCAGGCATTTCCAGACAGACTTAATTCATCAAACTTCACTAAAAAACAATAAAGTATGTACTTTGGTAAGAGTAAAATTACATCCAGAAGGAAGAAGAGATATGTAAGAAGCAATTACGATGCAATAAATTGGTAAACACATTCATATATTTAAATATTTTCAAACTGTGAATTATAAGGATTATGATGACTCTGTTTTTGGCACTAAAACCAAACTAGAATTAAAACACTGTATAACAATAACTTGACGGATACTAGACCAAATAAATATAACAATAATCACAGTAAGTAAAAACACACTAAACTTTCCAGTTTAAAAAATACAAAAACTGACAGGTGAATTTTTTAATCCTAAAAGTTTAGTTGCTTTTTTAAAAATCAGGATCCCTTCTATGATAATGACATAGGAGCAACAAAAGTTAAAAGAAAAAGATAAAGGAAAAGCCAATTATAAGACCCTTGAGACTGTGATCTTTATTTATGTATTTATTTATTTTTTATTGCTCTGTGCTTAACTCTTTTTCTTTTATTGTTAAATCATAGCTGTGTATATTAGTGCAATCAGGGGGTACAATATGCTGGTTTTAAGACTGTGATCTTAATAAACATATCTATACAGTCAATGCAAATAAGTTTCTCATTATTATGTTGTAACAATTTTAATTTATATATTTTGATATTATCAAAATTCTAAGAAAAGTGGGTAAATATCTAAGCATAGTAAACCTTATCAACTGAAATATCTCATCAACTATTTTATCAGAAATGTATTTATAAAAATGAGGGATGATGGGCGGTGCCTGTGACTCAGTGAGTAGGGCACCAGCTCCATATAACAAGGGTTGCGGGTTCAAACCTGGCCACTGCCAAACCGCAACAACAACAACAACAACAAAAATAGCCAAGTGTTATGGTGGGCACCTGTAGTCCCAGCTACTCGGGAGGCTGAGGCAAGAGAATCGCCTAAGCCCAGGAGATGGAGGTTGCTATGATGCCACAGCACTCTACTGAGGGCAATAAAGTAAGACTTTGTCTCAAAAAAAATAAATAAATAAAAAGAGGGATGATATAGAAAATCTGCATATCATCAATAATTAATGAATAAATACAGAATTCTGCATTCAACAGTTAAAGAATAAATAGGTATTTGACAACATGTTCCTCCTGAGGAAGCAGGGTAGGAAATAGTAGGAAAAAAATAAAATTCTGGATGTATCTGTAATGTTTTACTTTCTATTATAAAATTTAAAAGTCTGAAACCAATACAGTAAAACCTCTGTAAGGTGACCACCAAGAGATGGCAACAAAGTGGTCAACATGCAGAGGTGGTCAACATAAGGAGCTAGGCCTTCTGTACTGACACATACATGTGGTGCATGTCTATGAAAATTAGGTGAATTTAAGGAGGTGGTCATTGCAGCGAGGTGATCAACGGTGGAGGTTCTATGGAATAGTGAAATGCTAATTTTTATAAATCCATGTGGTAAGTACACAGATGTCTACCATTGGTTTATATGTTTCTGTATTTTTTCAAATAATTGCTTTTTCTTAAAAGTTTAACCTGATTTTGAAAGAAGGAAGAAAGGGAAGCATAAGGCCCAAAGAAGTTAGTGTGGTGGGTACAAAGGTTTATTCTTTTTCTATTGTTGAGGACCCAATATTAAAAACTTAGTGACAGTACCAATTTATCTTACAGATTCTCTGCTCACATAAGGTGTTGACTGGGCTGTCTTCTCACCTGGAGGCTCTGGGAATAAATACATGTTCAAGAATTTACCTTCTGGCTTATAGAAGGAACCAATTTCTCGGCTCCTAGAGGATGCCTACCATTCCCTGCCCCAGGACCCTCCTTTTCAAAGCTAGCAATGGAGATTTTTCACTGCAGCGAACCCCGTCATGCTTTGGGTTTCTTTCACTTCTTCTGTTTCTGGCTTCTAGACGCATTTTTAAAGGATCACATGATCAGGTTAAGTCCACTTAAATAATTTCCTTTTGATCACCCCAAACTCAACTGATTAGTACTCTCAATTACAACTGCAAAATCCCTTTTTGCCATTTAATATAACATAATTAGAAGAGTGAAATACCATCCAGTTGAAAAGTTCTGCTCACACTCCATGAAAAGGGAATTATACAAGAGGACGTGTCATTGGGGGGGTCATCTAGAATTCTGCCTACCATCAGGGGTATTCTCAAAGAAAGAAAGAAAGGCTGAAATTCTACTCTCTTAATGGAACCTTTTGATCAACAGAGGTTTTCAAATTTAATATAGTCAAATTTATGGCTAATGATTTTATATTGTGCTTTAAAAATCTTTTCCTAAGCTAGGGTTATAAAGGCATTCACCTATATTAACTTTTGAGAGCTTTTAGTATGGCTTTTCAAATTTACATATACATTCCTCCTGGAATTGATTCTTTTGGCATGGTATAATACATGGGTCGATTTCCATTTCTTTCATATGGACCTTCAAATCTCCCAGCTCAATTACTCACAAAGACGGTCTTTTCTTCCACTGCAGTGCCTGGGCTTGGCTTCGTGACCCTCCTTTAGACCGTGTGTGAGTGCCTGAATGAGAACCACTTCTGCTATAAATCAAGCGCTCAGATATGCATGGATCTATTTCTGAGCTATCTTATTCAATTTTCTTTTAATTTATTCTTGTCTCAATAAAGCAAAGAAGAAAAAGCATCTTCTAGCAAAGGCTAAAACTTGAGTACAGATTTAATGCAAGAAAGACTCCTGGCAGGTAAAGAGGTACAATGCTCCTGCTTGTTTACTTAGTTCTTCCCGTAGTGCTCATCTTAATCAGAATAAAAAGAAAAATCTTACCAGGCCATAGTAGATTATGTCATTAATCCCAATTCTTTACTTCTCTGTAATATGCTTTCCATGGTCTCCTAAAAAGCAGTTTTAAGTGTCTCCAAATGACTTGCCTTGGCCAATGGTGTAGGAGCAGAGAAGATACAAGTAGAAGTTTGAAAGAGCTTGCATAGTTGAACTTACCTTCCTTGAACTCTGTGATATGCTATGAGCAGGGCAAATCCTGAGTAGACATTGACCATGAGGCCTAGATCCTAGATTCATCACATATGGAAGAAACCTGGAGCCAAGGCCAGCTCACCCACTGCCTGAAGGAGAACCCCCAAGCCAAGCCCAGCAATGCCATAAATCATTGCTATAAGCCAGTGAAGGAACTATTGAGAAATACAGGTGTTTAATGAGTTACATCATTCCAGAAGCATTTACTGAGCACACATTCACATTGTAACACGGCACTGTATTAGATCATCCAGGTGACCCAAAGATAAATATTATTGGGTTGTTTATTTTAAAATACTTGTCTTTTTGTAAGAAAATACTGATTATTTTACATTACTGATAGGGAACAAGGAGAATAATATCGCAGGCAAAGCCTGGTTAGAAAGAAAGCTAGGCAAGATGTGGTGTAGGCTTGAGCTAGGAAGTGGCTGTGGGAAAATTAATTCACAGTAGAGCACACAGTTCCTAATCAGGCACCATGCAATGTGCTGTCAATAAAAAGATAATATAAATATGATTTCTGAGCTTCAGAAATTTATAATCTAGTGGAGAAAACCTAGTTCAAATACAAGTGCAATATAATAAAGAAATGCCATAATACAGAAATGTATAATTTTCTATTCAAACAGCCAATGAGTCTTTTTATTTATTTATTATTCACTCATCCTTCATTTATAACAATAAATAGTAAATACCTATAATATCCCAGGTGCTGTAAATTGCTGGTTCTGAGGGATTTGTAGGAGTTCTTCAGAAGGAATGAACTGACCATGGGAAAATGGAGGAGAATGAGGAACGAGGGGCCTTTACAGGGTAAAGTCCACATAGCGCTGTAAATGCAGGGGGCGTGACAAGGCATGTCCGGCTTGCTGGGGTCCGTGTTTCAGTCTGACCAGGGCAATGATGTCTTCGGCTGGATATAGGTTAAATCAAGTCAAGAAGAATAAACTCTCATGACACTAGTAAGATGCTGTTGAAAGATTTTTAGTTGCAAAATAAAAGTATTGTTCTCACAGAATCATTCTGGTGGCAGCTGTGGAAGTTGTTAGGATCAGAAAGAGTCACTTGTCTAAAAAAAGCAAGCAAACCAATCAACCTGACAGATGGGCCGAGGCCATGAAGAGACGGGAACGTGGATGACAAAAATTATCACAAAGGACTCTGCAAGACTCTGCAGAGATTATAACTTTGCATGAAGGCCACCACAACCTTACATAAAAAAAATATTTCTGAGAAGATATCTGCCCAGTAACTGTCTTTCCAACCTCGGCCTGGTGTCACCCTTGTTGTTGACCTCTGAAGCCAAAGATAGTCATTTCAAAATAATCATGTAATCCTTTCTTCTTTAAAAACCTTCACTTTTCTTTGCCTCCCTGAATATACACAGAGTTTACTATGACATTGGTATTCCCATTGCAATGTCCGTTCCCAAATAAACATCATTTTATTACAGAGTCTCTCTGTCATTTAGATTCATACTGTGTTAAGAATGTGCTAGAAAGGGAAAGGTCAGGGAGCAGGGCAGCTGGAGGTAGTTGCCACCACAAAGCGCCTTTGGAGTTTAGAGGAAGCAATAGTGAGAAACTTCTTGTTCTTGTTTGTTTTGAAATGAAAAAGAATGGTGATTACACAAGAATAGAATTTTTTTTTATGTCCTCTTCCACATTCCCACAGCCATGAATGGTACCTGCCACACTGTAGGTGCACATATAATGCTTTGTAACAGGTCAATAAAGTTATAATTTGAGAAATACAGAATATGTGAAGCATGATTTTTAGTTATGAAACACAATAAACATTAGTAAACCTACTTCCCATCGTATGAATTAGAATATACTTAATATCATCGAAGTTACATGCATGTTCCAGAGGGTCCCATTCACACCACTCCTCCTGAGATAATTGTTATCCTATCAATTTTATTTATACATATATATTTTATATTTACATATAACTTATTTTTACGCTTCTACTGTACATAGGAACTAAATACAGGGTGTCCCAAGGGTTGCCCACAAAGTGCTACATGTGGAAAATGGGAAACTGTCGCCAATTGTACATATATTTACAAAATATTCATTACAAAATTTTATAAAATATTTACAAAATATTCTCTACATGTAGGCCACCTCTTTGAAAAATGTCTGTCAAGAACAAATTTGTCCACAATGTTCATAACAGCAGTATTCACAGTCCCGCAAAATGACAAAGTCAAATTTCCATCTAATAAATGAATAAATAAAATCCATATCCATAAAGTGGAATATTATTCAGTTATAAAAGGTAACCAAGTATTGATACCTGCCTCAACAGATACGAATCTTGAAAATATTATGTTAAGTGAGTTAAGACACAAAAGATCACATATTGTGTAATTCCACTTACAGTAATGTACAAATTTCCATATAGCTATAAAATAAAGTAGATTAGTGAATGTTAAGAGATAGAAGAATAGTCAATGACTGATAACAGGATATCTTTTAGGGATGGGGGGGGAGTCCCTCAGCGCCCCTTTCCTCCCCAGCTGAATGATGCCCACTGCAGGCTTAAACCCAAGCCAGGTCCCTCAACATTCCCAGACACTGATATAGGTATTTACATTGCTGTTCAGAACACTGAAAAATCAATGATGTTGCTGAACTCATAGAAATTAGCCCCAGTCCTGAGCCAAATTCCTTAAATCGTCATGTAAACTCTACAAGCCAACGCCCTTGCTGTGGACATAAAACGTAGAGCATTTCTTTTCCTGCTGCTGGCCTCAAGGACACTGAAGCCCTCGGTATATAAGCTCCCCTGATAAATGCTTCGGACTATTCATTCCAATGTTTAGTGCTTCTTCCTTTGGAATCTCAGCCACTGCCATCTGAAGAGGGTCTGGGGCAGTCCCTTGTGAGAAGTGCCCAGCTGCTGCTTTGGGGCAACTTGCGATACAAGTTCCACAGGATAGAACAAGGATAGTGAAAATGTCCTGCATCAAATAGTGGGGATGGCTGCAGAGCTCTGTGAATTTACCAAAAACCTCTGAATTATATACTTTTAAAGGGTGAGTTTCATGTATGCAAATTATAAAGGTATTATTAAAAAACAAGTGGCACTTTATATTAGTCTCAAAAAATGTTTTTTCATTCAAAATTGTATTACCCATGTTGTTCCGTATGTATCCATTTTCCCAGTTATGAACTATTCCACCATGTAAACATGACATGCTCTATTCATTCATTCTCCTGCCAATAGCTATTTCTATTCTCATTCTACTCTGTGTTATAACACTCTGGTTCTCCAATTTTTAACAGGTACAATCACACGGTCATCACCACACACATCACACTGTCTACTTGTTTTCCAAGATGGCTGTACTACTTTCTACTCTGACCAAGAGCAAAGAGTGCTCATTTATTCACCTGGAGAACAACAGCTCTTCATTTTTCCAATCTCTTGGATTTAAAATTATTTTTTCTTTTCTTAAATTGTGTTTCCCTAATCACTAATGAAGTCTATAACCTTTTTTACATTTTTATTTTCCTCTAACGTCTTAGGCTCTCTGCAATGCTTATTTTTTTATTGGGTTTAATGTATTTTTATTAATAACTTTAGGAGTTACTTAAATATTTTGAATTATAATGCTTTTTAAAAATATAAGTGTTGCAAATAAATCCTCCTAGCCTGTGGTTTGTATTTTTACTTACTTTATGATATTACTTAATAAATAGCATTTCCTAAATTTAGTATAGTCAAAATATTAAACATTGTTCTCTATAGTTAATGCTTTTATGTCTTAAGAAACCCTTCTCTGCCCTAAGGTCATAAAGCTTTCTAATTTATATTTTTCTGTACTTTCTTCTCAATGTTTAAAGTCGTGCATTGAAGTCTTTATTTTGATTGGAATTGAATTTTGTGCATGATGTGAGATAGAAATCCAATTTTATTTTCTTCCAAACGCATAACCAATTACTTTATCATCACCTACTAAACAGGGAGTTACAATGCATACTCTCCCAAACACTGAGTTTCCATAGACCTGTAGGTCTTTAGGTCTCCTTCTTGTAGCTCATTGGCCAACAAGTCCATCCCCAACTTAATACCATCTGTGAATGTTAAAATGTGTGCTATTATGATACATACTTGTCACATTGACTGTTGAGCACTTGAAATGTGTCTAGTTTAAAATGAGATGGACTCTGCAAGTATAAAGTATTCAATGATTTTTGAGAACATGTTTAAAAAGTATATAAAATGATTCTTTGCTAATTTTTGTATTAATTACATGTCAATAGAATGTTTTAGATCCATTGGATTAAACATGATTTATTGTTAAAATTCACATCACCTGTTTGACTCATATCACCTCATGACTTTTTAATGTGGCTACTAGAAAATTTTAAATAACATGTGTAGCTTGCATTACACTTCTATTGAATAGCACTGGTACAGATTTATAATAAAATTAAGGTCAAGGGCAAATGCCCCCGATTCTTCTTCTTCAGGAATGGTTTTCCTACCCCAGGCCTTTTGCTCTGCCATATAAATGTTAGACTGACCTTCTAATATGGCATAAAAATCCCTTTTGGTATTTTTATTGCAATTGCACTGGATCTATAGATAAATCATGGGAGAACTGATATCTTTGAAGTATTAAAACGTATCTATGAAGTTCTCCATTTTTTAGGTCTTTTTAAAGACCTAAATACTTAATGGGGTTTAACATTTTCTAGGTGAAGATTGTCCACATTGCTATTTTATAGTATATTTTTTATATTTTAAATTTTCATAATTTTAATGCCAAAGGCAATGCATGTTCATTACATTTAATACAGTCTAGAAAAAAAAAAAAGTTCATCTATACCATCCCTTCCCCATGAGGAAACTGTCACTGTAAGATCTTGGTTTATATCCCTTCATATTTTCTTTCCTATTCACATATATACTAGCATATATATATATATTCATATATACTAGCAGTGCTAAATGAAATAATATATGCAGATTACATAGCACATAACAAGTATTCAACTACTGTAAGCTACTAGAAATAATATTTAAAATCGTGTCTTTTAAGCTTTAATTCTTGGGGTATGAAAATCATAGGCTTTTGCATATTCATCTTAGTACTTACCACTTTGCTAAACTCCTATTACTTCTAATAATTTATTTGCAGATGCTGATGAGCTTTTCAGTTATGAACTGATATGATGGGGTGACTAATGGGATGACGTTGCTAAAAAGGGTCATTGGGTAGTTCTGCATTGATCCAATAAGCTGCAACTATATCAAAGATAGACAAGGAGGTGGTTCTAAGAGGAGTTGCCATCACACGTCAGTTTTGCAAAATGTGCTTTAGTTTCCTCATCTGTAATAAGGATGTACTAATTGCATCTACCACATAGATTTGCACTTTTCTCCCAGACGAGGTCCACTTCCTTCTTTTCAGCCCTTTCACTGTCATTGTGGCACCTACATTTTAATATATGAGGCACCGCATGGCATCAAGTACAGCACCAGCTCTTTAACAGAACACTTAGATATTGTCATTTCAAGGACAGTCATCAGGACTGCATTTCCAGCGTCATTCATGAAGGCCACCATTTGGATTTTTGGATTTAACTAGCAAGTTTTTAAAATGGGTTAAAACTTTCCACACATGTCACCTGATTCTTTATAGGCTATATCTATAATTGAAATGAGCAAGCAAATTTAGCCCCAGGCCACAGATAGGAAAGCAAAATGTCTCTAACCTAAGACCATTAGGATGAATCCCGAGGAGTCAGCATCACTGCTGCCAGACTGAGATTTAACCCACATGCGTGTTCTGTAAGGAGTTTGTCTTTTCACAGCCTGTAAGTATCAAGTGACCGCACACAGACAAGTACAGCTGAATCCCATTATTCATAAAGATTTGGCTAATTTCTCTCTCTTTTTTTCTACTTGGCTACTTTTCAACTTCCCATTCTGTAGTCTGTAAATTTCCAAAAGCATCCTAGGTTTCCTTATGCACAGAGCCCTGAGGGATTCCTTCCCACACCTCTGCTATGGTGCTGAGAGCCACGTTTCCCTGAGTGAGATACTTAGGCCAAAGCTCGGTAACCATCGGCTCCCACTCTCTCTGTTGGCTGCCTTCACCACAGGACCTTTTTTGAAAACTTAACACTTAGGCGAGATCTGAGCCTTTGTTCTCCGGACCGCTGGAACCCACAGTGAATACATTTTTTCCATTACCTCCTGCAGGATGCACGCTCCAGCACAGTAGCTGGCCCCTGTGCCATTTCTATTTTGCAGCAGGAAGCTCTGGGAGCTTCCTGGCTTTGTGTTTTACATTCCAACATCTTAACCAAGCCATTTGGAAACAGAAGAGGCTGGAAGAAAACAGGTGAAATAAATGAAATTCTTTGCCTTTATATGCTAGCACTGGCAACAAGGGCCTTAATCTCCAGAGGGAGATGTCCATCACGCAGTGGGAGGGGGACCCACCGGCAAAGGCATCCCTGTGGTTCACAGGCATGCAGCCTCCTCATGACGGTCTCTCTCCCAGGGCTCCCCAGCCCCTCTCCAGAATCTTCAGGCATCTTTTATCATTCTTTCATTTCCTGAAAGTCCTACAGCCCCTGCATCTGGCACCCCACAGTCAAAATTATATTACCTATAGATGTGTGATTCATGTGTGGCTGCCAATGTAAAATCCTGTTTCTTTAATGCAAGTCTGGGGAGGGTACGGTGGTCAGACCAGCTGAGCCTCCCTTTCTCTATGTTGTCTAGTTGGTATAACAATATTCCCCATTTATATAATGATTTATTTCTATGGAAATCTCTTTCATTTCTATTTTTAAATTTTCCAAACAGGCATGCAGAAAAAGCCACATTCTATTTTTAAAGAAAACATGCACATACAGTTGGGTGGTCCCCTCAAAGGAGCAGGAGATTCCCCCTTTCATTCATCCAATGGTATTTTTACTGGAACACGCTGTCTGTCTACTGATTGATTTGACCAACAAACCCCAGTCCCCGGATGAGTGATAAGAACCAAAAAGTAAATTACTGAGAGCCATGTGTCTGTCCCTGACTAAGCCTAGCAGAGCAGATGCTGATTGCCAGAGACAGCTACGGTGTCATTAAGGAAACAGGATTTCACATCTGGAGCCACCAGAGAATCATATATAACCACAGAGTATATAATTGTTAATTGCGGGGTGCCACCAACAGAGACTGTAGGATTTTCACACAATGAAAGGCAGTGATGGAAGATGCCTAAAAGGGCTTTGAGCTGATTTTGAAGGATGGGAAGCAAGGGGAAAGTCGGAGGTGACAGGTGGGTAAGCAAACAGCAAAATGTGCATAGTAGTGTCATCTCATGACTAGAGATGGGTCAGCCACTTCTCCCAGAGTTTTAACCTCAGGGCTTCTCGTGGGCTGGGGGCTGAGCACGTGGACTCCATCAGGCAGTCCATCTGCTAAGAATTGCTTTGCATTTGGCACTTGGCCAGGTGTGACAGAGCATGAGGAGGTCGGGAGGCCTCCAGGTCACACTGTAAGAATGTCCAGCCTCACCGGCCGAGCTTGGACACTGATTGCCTGTGTTCTGCCCAGCAGTTTAAAGTAAACCTGAATCTCCTGAGACTATGTAACATAAATACTCCTATAAAAGTGAGTTTACAGTGGAAAATAATCTTTTCATCTTAGTATTATTTAGAACATCAACAATGAAGTCATTACCTGGGGAGCTCAAACAATACATTTAGGCATTTTTATCTCTTAAAAGATGTCTCTATGGGGACATTTTGAGGAGGGAATTGTCCAGCTAAAGATGTCCATCCATTGATGGCTTACCTCCTCCTGCACGGTGCTAACTGGCTCAGTGGGGGGCTATGTATGCAGAGAGGTGGCCTTGAGCTACGGTATGGACTGAATCTGTCACTGGAGTAGCCAGATCCCAGGAGTTTTCTTTCTGAGGATTTGGGGTTATTGTGCCCTTCCCCCAGAAGACTCTTCTCTGCCCTCTGGTGGCCATTCCTTGCCTTGTCTTCTTGTGCTTTCTCTAGCCCTTCACCGCTACCATTTCCTAAAGCACCAGCCTGGAAAGACAGACACATTCTCCTACATGCCTGCAGCAAAAACTCCTAGAAAGATACAGACTGCCCTCTTCCCAGACTCCAAAAGACATTTCACATTGCTTTGAAACGTCTCGCTGTTCTAAATTGTCTGTTAAACTGTAGATTTTATAAGGCACCTTCAACAGTGTTTCATAAAGCACTTTGTAGGCACTGCCATTAAAATTAATTGAGTTATCATTAAAGGGGATGCTGCTGGAACAGAAGTCATGCCCATGGTCGCTTTTCTCCAGAGGAGATGATCATTTCTAGGCTTAGCCTTTGCCTTGGAGTCAGAGCTCAGACTGCAGCCAACACCTCCCTCCTCTAGCAAAGAGCCTCTGCATGTTCTTGGCCCAGTGAGATTTTCACATACACATGCTGTGCCAAAGCCCAACGAGAAGCCTGAAACTGGGTTTAACTGGGATTGTTTTCTTCCAGACTCTTTTTCTCTCATTATTATTGAGAGCACAGTGCACTGTGATTCCTGGGGTTTTGTTTCCACATCTTTCAATGTTAACCAATTTCTGGGATTCTTTTTGAAGTTTTTACTTTATTTTCATGCCTTTTAATCATTTAGAGAGGTCACGTCCCTTTGAGAGGAAACCAGGCTGCGCTTGAGATGCACAGGTTTCCATGGAGGGATGGAAAAGGGCCTGATAGGATGGGCTCGGGCCATGTGGAAGCAGAGGAGCCGTGGCTAAAAGACACCAAATGGGCTGGACAAGAGGGGCAGCCAAGATGGAGTATTGGCCTCTGGACCTTTCACAGGGTCTTTGGTTAGTAGCTTAAAATTTATTTTTCCCCGAGAGTCTTATCACAAAGATTCAGTTCTCAGGTTTACCCTTGGTGCTCAGAAACAATGAAGCTTCCAGAGCTCACATTCTGGTTTGATGGTTACTCTCTGTGACCTTGGACCAGTCACTCCACTTTCTTCTTCACTTGGTGTATGGGACCCCAGGGCCCCCTGCTTTCTTTCTTTGTCCTGACCAAGAAATACGGAGTGCCCCGACTGCTCTGTGACCTGGGTAGCTGCGTGTTTTCACTGCAGGCTTGAACCCAAAGCCAGGGCTGTGGACATTCCCAGGCACTGGTGACCTTGTCTAAGTTGTTATCCAAAACACTGAAAGATCAAACACATTGCTAAATATGTAGAAACTAGTCTTAGCCCTGAATCAATTTTTTTAACCCCCCTATATAAATTTATAGCCCCTCTGTGGACATACCTGGGTAGAACATCTCACTTCTTGCTGTTGACTGGGAGGACCACTGCCAACTATCTGTGTGTAAGTTCCCTTAATCAATTCTTCGGATTGATCACCTTGCCATTTACTGCTTCTTTCTTTGGAATCCCAACTGACCCATCTTGGGACAGTATGGGGAAGTCCCTTTTAGGAATTCCTCTGCCACCACTTCTGGGGCAATTCCAGCTATGGTAGAAATGAAACACAAACACAGCATTTCACTGAGTGCCCCTTGGAGACCACCTGCATCAGAAGCACCAATTATCCTTGCTAAATTGCAGACTCCTAGGCTCTGTCACAGACCCACTGGATCAGAATCTTCAAAGGTGGTGCTCCCATAATTTGCATTTGTTTTACAAACTCTCCGGGTATTACTTATTGATAGTGAAATTGGCAAACCATTACCCTAACTTATAAGGGCATTGCCACTTATGGTATCTAAATGATTTGAAAATGCTGGTTTCAATTGAGACATCAGACGAGGCACTAAAAGCTAAAAGCCCTTCTTCCTAGGTGAGCTTTGTCAGAACAACCTTGAAATGCCAACATGAAAAACGCAAGTGCCATTAGGCCCCATTTAGTAACTGCAGAATTACTGGGTAGTTTTTACTTTTTTTCAAGCCATTGGGTACAAATTATATTTTCTAATGTGTCAGCATTTTTCTAATTCAAATTTCCACTAGTAATCTGTTTTGCTGTGAATACTGGGTAAACTTCATGCCCAGCAGCCAAAATTTTTGGATGCAACAACTCATTTACAGAATTCTCATACATTCATCAAGAAATGAAAGCATGATTTCATAGAATTGAATTTTAGAGCTCTTATGCAACTGAAAATTATATGGACCAATTTCCTCATTTTAAATTAGAAGCATTGAAGCAACTTTTCTCTTTCCGTCCCTATGTCTGCCCCCAACTCATCACAGCCTGCCTAATTCTAAACATCCTCCTGCTCAAATGCCACATCCTTAGCCTTGCTGGATGTGCTCTTCCCCTCCTCTGCTGCCTCAGCATATTATCGCAACCTTCTTAAGGCAAGTAGCACATCTGCCTGGTATTGGTCTCATCTATGTATTTTTTACCCCTAATGAATCCTTGAAAACAGAAACTGTATCTTGTTCATCTCTATACCTTATAAGCAGTGTGAGGTACCCATTGTGACTAAGTAAGTGCTCAGTCGATTTTCACAAAAAAGGGGCACGGGGCATCCTGACAGGCTGTGCTGTGTAAATGAATGGATGCTTCTGGTATTACTATTAATCACAGACATTTATTTAGTGTCTGTCTTGCACCAGAGGCTAAGGCTTTTACACACACCATCTCAATTCTCACACCAGCCTAAAGACCATACACTATTGTTTTCCTCACTCTGGAGAGGAAAAGCTGAGGCTAGATGGACCAAATAACTTGCCCTCAGTTATGAGACTAGAAAATGGGAAAGCCCTTGTTTGAACAGGGACGTCAGAATCCAGAGATGCTGGTATCCTTTTCACACCCTGTTGTTCCTTATATGGGAACAGGAAGGATCTTTCCCACTGTGCAAACTCCATCAAGGCCAAAGACAGGGAACTCGACATCAGGAAAATGAACTGCTCAAGGAATCAAAATCTGTTACAAGGTAGAGGGACTAACCCTCACAGCCTGGCCACAGAATCATGGGATGTCAAGACCAGGACCAAAATGGAGCTATTTTCAACATTTTAGTAGATTTTTCATGACATGAGCCTATGAGGTCTGAAAACATCAGCCAATCAATAATGCTTAAAGATATAAAAAGCACACAAATGTTTATGAATATTTGGGAGAAAAAGGTCATGAGAGACCCATATGTAAATTCTAATGACTCCCTTAGACTATGACAGACCAGCAAATGTCTATGTAGGGAACCAGAAACCAAGGCAAGAGGTAGGCATATGTTGGCTAGCATCTGCAGAGGCGATCGTGGTTTGGTGCCTCAATCCCAGGACACTGGTTCAATTAGGAAATACAATAGGATTAGTGGTATTTCTTTGATTTTCAGCTACTCCAACTGCTCTGTATCATCGTCTCGACCTCCATCTTGATTGATACCAATTTTATTGCTTTTTGTCCTACAATCTTATAAATCCATCTCACTACCAAGTAGGTGGTGGATGGTAAATTAGACCAATTGATCAAAAACCTGAGCTCACCTGATTTCTTGGTGACTCTCTGACAAGCTAAATCACAGTTGCCTCCATCTGCTTGCTTCTAACATCTCACCCTCCCTGGAGACAGACTCCCACTGCAAGCTCCCCTGACTCACGTTAAGCACAACTCAACCTGGGGTGCTTAAACTCCACCAGTCTGGTCCAGTCTTTATAGCACAATGATGCACCTTCCACCCCTTATCTAAACCCTTCCTATTTTTCATATTCTCTATTATAAAACATCACAGTATCACTGTTTTTACAGGCATTGTGTGAGAACTGTGTATCTGTGCATTTGTCTCTCCCCCAGTGTAAGCACTTAGAAATCAGAAAAATCAGAAAAGTGCCTTTATTTTCCCTTTTGTTGAAACTGATCTTCTCTACAGACTGCCTAACATAGTCCCTTACTCATGAAACGTGTTTAATAAATGCACGCCTAATTTCAGCACGTGAAAATACAGCATCAAGAAGACCCCTGACTTGAAGGCTCAGTGTTTACATCTCTTGGCATTAGCACCATCTTTGCGTTTGGTTTTGCTTTTGTTCATACTAAGGGTTTTGTTTTAGTTTTCAAAAATGCCCAAAGCCCTTCTTCCCTCTTTGTAGCCACAGCCTTAGTAATGGGACGCTGCAGCTCCACTCACCAAAAGTTGGAATGAATTTCCCCTCCTTTTAATTCTAGGCTATCCTTGTTTTTCCAACAACAGAATTTGGTGGAAATGATGGTGTGCGAGTTCAGAACGAGGTGTCCTGAGGTCTTTCATGCTCTTCTTGGTCTCTTGGAACCATAAAACAATCTGAGCACAAGCCTGGCTTCAGTTGCTGTGGGATGGGAGGCACTTGCCGTGGTCATCGATCACCCTGACACCTCATACGACAGCCAGCCAACCCCAGAAGGAAGCATCCTTTGCCTAACTCACCTGCAACTGACTACAAATACATGAAATGAGACCACAACTGAATGCAGCCTAAATTATAACTTAATTTGTTTGTTGTTTGAAGCCACTATGTTTCAGAATAACTCATTGCATGTGCATGCCAATTCATTAACTGACACACCAGTTGTAAATTCTGACATCTGATTATTTGGATCCCCGGCCTCAGTACACAAGAACCACACCTCTGAGGCCTCAGAAGCCTAAGGGAAGGTAAAAACCCCATGGCCTGCCTCCGGTTCAGCCTCTGGTGTTGAGTGTTGGAGAGATTGCCAGTGGCCCCTACTTCTTTTGCTATTGCTGTTGCTCTCCGAGTTTGTTCGGGCTTGAGAGTTTTAATCTCATGTTAATAAATACATGGCTGTTCAGGCAATTTGTTTGGGTATTATTACACCAGTCTCCTAGGAAATTACTGCCACCTAAGATATTACAGATTCACCTTGGAGACATCGCATCTGGCTGGTTCTTGTTCAGTCAAGTGCTCCCTTGCCAGAAACCAATATGTAATGCTTGAAAAAAACTCTCTCTGCCGAAATTTCGCTGCTTTCTTGGGATGAGTTTTGCCAGCAACTCCCAGCATCAAACACAGCTCTCAAGAATCAAAAGGAGACGACCTGTCTGAGGGCAGATCTGAGAAAGGAGTCAGAAGCTCTCAGACTTGGCAGGGTGACACCAGCTTGAATCTCAAGTTTTCTTTTCCCTTTCTTCTCACTATCTTGAGAAAATGAGGCTGTTTTGCTTCAATTAAATGACCTGCCTCATGGAAGAACTGACAGAATGTTCAAGGCCCACGAATTAAACATCTTTGATCGCTAGCGACTTTGTAGAAATTCCTTTTCTGTAAAGTCTACTGCTATTTGATCCTTTAAAGACGAGTGATCTGTGGCCATAATAAAGTGGATAACTTACAAAAGAAGACCTTTGTGCTTCCGAACAGGAGCATTTCAAGTCCAGAACAATGGGAAAGGTCCAGTACAGGTGCAAATGATAAAAGTGAACACTGTCTGTAGAGAACTTTAAAACAATAATAACCCCACACACACACACCAAATCAGTCTGCTTTTCATTATTACGATGAGCCAGGACTTCCAAACAATGTCAGTGTTATTCCTTTCCACTTGGACCCCATCACTCTGACCTTAACACATCCCTGCCTCCCTGTACGTATGCTCATTCCAGAGCCACTTAGAGAGGCTGCAGACCTAGACCAATGATTCTGGCAAAGCTGAGACCATCTCACAGACCCCCTATAGGAGCTGCATTCAGATATTCTTCTCAACTGATAATCTCAATAGGGAGAATTCTGTATTTTTAGAGGTTGCAAACAATTGACATCCCCAGAATGCAGCCAGCAGGGTTTGGTAGAGGTCTCAACCCCCCGCTGTACACAGAGGAGCAAGATCAGGAACATGGTCCCCCCAGACTCCATGTACCAATTCCAGTATCATTCCTGCCTTTCAGAGACCTTGTAATACATGTATTCAAGAATGTAGTTATATAATTCATATTGTCTCTGATAGCTTTGAATTATTCTCCACCCCTTCGAGGTGTGGTTTCCAAACAAGCCACATTCTCTCAGCATTATCTAAGAAATTATTAGAAAAGCAACTTTTGGGACCCATGCTCTATCTACTAGGTCAGAAATTCTAGAAGTTATAGCCCAGAAATTTACACTTTAACAAGTCTCCAGGTGATGATTCTGATTCATGCTAAAGTGTATCAACTTTGCTACAGAGCAATGATTCATAATCAGAAGGACATGCAGAACCGCCTATATGTATATGTCAAGTTGAATAATACATGCATACCAGTGTTTCTTATACAGACTCCTAATGCTCAGATATAGTAGAGTTGAGATAAAACCTGAGCATCTGCATTTTTAAATCACCCGAAAGATTTTAATAGAGACTTCGAGATGATAACCACTATTGTGGAGAAATGTGACTTCAAGTAACTCTAAAATAGGCTTGGAATAGTTGTTCCCAGGACTTAGTTTCCACAGACAGTTTCAACATAAGCTATGCCAATGAAGTAAGTGCATAGATTTGTTTGAAAATTATCACCACTATAGCCAAATGTCTCGGTTTCATATTTAGACCTTATAAATAGGCTCCCTCCACAATTTTGTTCATTTGTCTGACACGTCAGGCTTCTTGCCTTTCTGTAGGGACTGACAGGAAGAGAAGTGAAATCCTATCAAGTGCCAAACTGTAACTCTTACACATGACTAACTGCACCACAAAGTTGCCTCTGTCTCCAAGCCCACTCCCCAGACTTTGAAACCTGGTTGAAGTCCCACTTTCTGTGTGAAGTCTCCCTGAGATATCTCCCTTTGTCTCTCCCCACTTTTCTATCCACTTCCTCATCTGAGCTCCTTCAAGGCTTTGTTTGAACCATTTGTTGGACAACTTTCAAACATCACGCTAAGTGAAATAAGGCAGGCACAGAAAGCCCAGTACTGTGTGATCTCACTTACATGTGGAGTCGAAAAAAGTCCATCTCAGAGAAACAGAAAAGTACAAGGGTGGTTCCCAGAAGCCCAGGGAGTAGCAGGTGGGAGTGATGGGGGAAAGGGGAGATGTTGATCAAAGACTACGAAGTTTCATTTAGATGGAAGGAGGAAGTTTTAGTAATCTATTGCACTGCATGGTGACCACAGTTAATGAGAATGTATTGTGTATTTCAGAAATGCTAAAAGTTCAATGTTCTCACCACACACACATAAAATGGTAAGTTGGTGAGACAATGGATATGTTAATTAACTTGATGAAACCTTTCTTCGGTGTATATACAGATCAAAACATCCCAGTGTACTCCATAAACACACACAGTTATTTGCTAATTACAATTTCAGAAAAAGACAGAAATCAGCAAAAACAAAATAATGCTTAATATTTTAGAGAATTATACGTATTAGTTTCCTGATCTACAGTATAATCCCCTTTACTTAAGAAAGCACATCATGTACCTACAGTCACAGCAGTCACAGAGGAAGTACTCAGTACATGTTTATTGTCTGGTTGTCTCTACCTGCCATTGAAGTTCAGGCAAATTTTGAACTTCTTGTTGACAGTGAGTAATTCTTCTTCTAAAAGAAAAAATAATAATAATTAGACTCTGGAGAAACTATGCTGAATATCTATTTTTAAAAAAAATTTGTGTGTATTTTTCCCATACCATTTGACTCAAAGATGAAATAAACTAGTTTCTATCTTCCCTTGATTCACATGCAAATCATCTGAGGATCAGAGATTTCTATCTTCAACACACTGTGTCTCTCAGTCATGCAAAGATTGTAATTTTATGTGCAGCAAGAAGACCACAAGGTTTCTACAAGAGCATTTTAACACGCGCCATCTTTGTACAGATAATTTTCAAATCTTGAGCTCCCTCAGACCAAGGAACCAAGCCTGTACTCTCAAGAATCTAAGTGTTCCTACTCCATTTACAGAATCTAGACCAAAGTGTCCAATTTTTTTTTTTCTTTTCTTTTTTAATTGTTTACTGCAAGTTAAAACTAAATCTTTTCTTCTGAGTAACTGGCATTTCAGAGAGATAAAAATATTAAAAAACACGTAAAATGGGTAAGCTAGAGGTGAAGCGGACAATGTCAGAAATTAAGAAATTAATAACAGCCACCAGATACAATAGGAAAAAAAAATCGAAGAAATAAGATGCTGTAACAGCATACAAGGTCTGACAAGTAAGTTCATAAACTCATCCTAGAAAAAGTGCTACAAACCTCATTGCTGAAGATCCCTACAGTCACCTTTGAAATACTCTCCTTAGGAAGCTACGTGCTGATGATGCCAGCGTCTAGTAGATCCTTCAAAGCAATTTTGAAACTCTTTTTCTGAAATGGCCATCAAGGCATCCCTTATATTTAAAAGGAACCAAAGAATGAGCAACATCATGATAATGGAAATCAGAATACTGGGTGTCTCTCAGTTGGGAAGAAGCACAGGCTATCTTTTTGAGGTGAAGAATATGTCCTGTGTCATGTGTTGGGTACTGCCCACATGGGCATATGTAAACATCAACATTCATCCCGCTGAAGAATTTAGATCTGTGACTATTATTATGTGCAAATCATACCTCCAAAAGAGAGAAATAAAGGGAGAAAAGAGGAGAGAAGGAAGAAAAAGAGGAGAGAAAGAGAACTGAAGAAAGGGAGAGAGAGATGGAGGGAGAGGGGAAGCAAGGGCAAGGTGGTGAAGACAGATTCTGTGCAAATATTTGAGAACAAAAATAAACTGTTTACAATTCATGGTAACAGAATTGGCTCTTTCAAAGAGTAAACGTTGTTACATATAACCCACCATTACAGTCCACCCAAATTAATAATCCATCTATTGCTCTCTTCACATATAGATAAGTAGAATCCACAGAAACTAATTTTTTTTAATGCTAAAGTTTTTAAAAATCAGATTCCTGGCTGAATTCCATACCAAAATGAGTCATTATTTCAAGGCTTGAGATTGTACACAGTAGGCCATATGCCGTCTCTCTCGGGTATCCAGTGGATAACAGCTTCTTTCTACAACCCAGCAGGATACAGAAAGTTTCCTCAAGAACACGAATTCAAAAGTCCTATTAAGAAGCTTCTGGAAACATCCTGGTCTAAAAATTAAAATTTCAGCCACAGCAGGCTCTTCTCTCTCTCCCTTTCCCCTCTTAAGGAAAAGAGAAAAAAGCAAAATAAAGAAAAGAAAATGAAAAAAGAATTTAGCAGTGAGAACCTTATGCTCTTAGAGAGATTCTATTTTGAAAGGAAATAGGTTTAATCATTTGGAGGTCATATACTGTATTTAAGCTTCATCATTCATCCCTTACCAGATAATACCGTGAAATTAGAGGAAGATTTGCTTAAAAAGAACAAGTGGATTTGTAAATTAAAGTAATATTAAGGTGTTCTTTATTCTAACAACAGAACCAACCGCCTATTTCCCTAAGCTTTCTTTTTTTTTTTTTTTTTACTTCAATTTAAATTTTCTAAAAATGTCCAGTGATTAGTTTCTGATAATTAGAACTGGAGACTAGCACTTGCTTTATTTTTCTCTAAATTCATTTATTTCCCTTTTTAATCTCTCAGTAGGGAACAGGAACCTTTTTTCAGTCACATTTAAATAAATGTGACATTATATTTATTTGTCCATTTTTGGAGAGACAGCATTAGCCAAGGGTCTTTTTCCACCATCATTTGCCCCCAGAATAGAAGCTAAATTCCAGGGGATTTCCCAGTGTCCTGAAAACATTAGGAAGAACAGCCCTCATCTGAGACTATCCCTTGACCTCAGTTGGTACCCTCTAAGATATAACTTGTCCTACGTGGTCTTTGGTTATACATTTGTTTAATTTGCTGTGTCCTCATACCAGTTCCCTGAGCCAGCTCCCTCCTGGCTCTGCAGGGACTATTCACAATACCAGTCTTTGTCTATATCCCTCAACCCAGCCGCTAACCTCCTACAGACCACAGATCTCTTCCTCAGCTAACGTCTGCTCCTGCTTAGGGGTGAGCATGATTGATTGAGTTGTGGTCTTTTTTCTTTGGGACGGAAGGAGTGCGCATGCTCTGTGTATATGTGTGTGTGTGTGGGGGGGTCTTCTTAGCTGGGTAAGCCCTTGTGCTCTGCTAATGGGCATAGCGATAGCCTAAGAACAGAATAGAGATTTATACTCGGGCTCTCAGAGATAGTCACTGTGATACCTGTTAATGCAATTTAAGTAAATGAAGAATATTGACTGAAATCAAAAGGCCAGTGGGTCACACAACATTTGCAAACATCACTTATTCATGCAGCACATTCTTGAGGCACGTTCAATGTGCCAGGCACCATTCTGGAAGCCGCAGATGCACAGAACATCCTGTCAAGGAGAAAGAAAACCAGGAGTGGGCCAGTGGTTGCCAGTCCTGCGTAGGCTTGGGGAATGAAAGGGGAGAGCTATAGGAGCTTATAAGATGGGCCTACTCTTGCAGGAAAGGGCAATATTCAACATTGCTTCTCGCATGAATTCATACCAAGTAGCTTTATAGTCCATATGATGTGCCCAGAATTGCATTAGGCATTGAGATTCTCAGATTTGAAACTGAGACTCAGAAGTTCTTCTACCTTAGAACAAAGAAATAAGGCCCCCAATTATATCAGAAGTAGCAACAAGTCTTAATTTATAAATTTTCTGATGGTTATTCCTGCCGTTCAGAAACAAATATAAATGTGATTTTTCTTTATGCTCCGTTGCCCTCAGTCCCTCCTTTCCACTAAGATTTCTCAGCAGCATCTACTTGCAACTCTCACTCAGCAAAAAAAGAGTAGACAGCAGGGAGAAGTTGGACATTTCTACTCTTGTGCTTTGCTAGGCACAAAAGCCCTCCTGGCTCCGACTTAACCGATGCCCAGATGACAGCGAACAGCAGAGCAGAATGCAGCCAACCCAAATGTAATGCAAACACTCCTGCTCTGAGAGGGTTGTCTGCTTCCTCAGCATAGGGTCAAGGTTATTTTCCCATCGTAAGACTCCTGAAATTCCTTTTTGGTGCTCACACTATTCACAGCTGCCTTGACATCCTGCGGTGTCTGCTCCAGAGGTCAGGCTGAAACTTTCGATTCACACCATTTGATTAAAAAAATCAGAGACGTGCTGCCCTTGGAAATAGGCTGCAGTAAAAATAGATCAAAATATCCAGTGTCTCCAGGAACGTTCAGGTTATTGTCTCTTTATCCAATTTCTTCAGATTTGTAAAGGCAGGAAGTGCTCAAGGTCTTTGAAGAAATTGTACAGCCAAGAGTAGATTTAATAATATAAACTTTTCTCCTGCACAATAATAGTGACTCACAAAAATATGAACTCACAAAGCATTTAGGGTTGTGACATCCTGGGGAACAGCAAGAAGTTGGAACTCATATTTATCTTTCCATAATTAGACTTTGCTCGAGCTGTCACAAGGAACATTGCAGCACTCAGAGACACCAACGGCATTCAAATTTGGTGTGATGCTAAAAATGAAGGCAGACTCCACTTTCAAGAAAGCTGATCAGTTTGGAGAAATATCCTCAAAGAAGGCACATCATTCAGAATGTTGTTTAAACTCAATGGTTTCTCTGAAGCTACTGGCACCTCTCAGGCGTACCCATCTACTTGAACTAGACAAAGGCTGCACATTAAATATCTCCAAAGACTTTATTTGAGAGGACAATTAATGAGAGTGGTCATTAAAAGCTGTGTCAGGGGCCTCGTAAATATGGGCACTGTGCAGAGTTTGCAAAGCAGTCTGTCAATCAGCAACAGTCTGTGAGGGCTCCTTCCGAATGGGGGTCACAGAAGGTGCTTGGCCAGATGACTGGCATATGGAAAAGGCTACTTCTCTAACGGGGGTGGTGGGTGGGTAGCTGGAGGGGAAATCCTGTTAGAAGACAGTGAAAAGGATCAGAGCCTCTCAAGGCATCCCCTAGGAAAGTGAAGTGGATGTGGAATAGATGACTAAGAAAGGGTTTGAAAACAAAAAGGACGGGACTAGTGATAAATGAAATGCAGGGGCTGTACAGGTGGAATCTGGAATCCAGATAACCATGCCCTGCAAAGGAGAGAGCCCACATGAGCACCAGACAGAGAAAGGTTAGAATCTAAAAAAGCTTATGGGTAAAATGATGCCGAAGTTCAAGGTGATCTTCCCACAAGTTGAAGAGCAAGGTGTCTTTCTTTTTTCTTTTCTTTTTTTTTTTTTTTATTAAATCATAGCTGTGTACATTAATATGATCATGGAGCATCATACACTAGTTTCACAGACAGGTTGACATATTTATATCACACTGGTTAACATAGCTTTCCTGGCAATTTCCCAGTTATTGTGTTAAGACATTTACATTCCACATTTACTAAGTTTCACATATACCATTGTAAGATGCACCGCAAGTTTATTCTCACCAATCCCCCTTCTTCCACCCACATCCCCCCTCCCTACCCATGCTTTCCCCCGTCCCCCTATTCCTAGGTTGCAATTGGGTTATAGCATTCATGTGAAAGCCCTATATTAGTTTCATAGTAGGGGTGAGTACATTGGATACTTTTTCTTCCATTCTTGACATACTTTACTAAGAAGAATATGTTCCACCTCCATCCATGTAAACATAAAGGAGGTAAAGTCTCCATCTTTCT
>CAUYPK010074283.1:0-60755 GCA_963574355.1 Loris lydekkerianus
AAAATTGTGTCAGCAGCAGCCAGCACTGGTCAACAGAAGAGGTCCGATCCTGCTCCACGACAACACCCGGCCGCACGTCTCACAAATCACCATCCAAAAATTAAAGGAATTGAGCGTCGAAGTTCTGCCCCACCCACCATACTCCCCAGACCTCTCGCCAACCAACTACCATCTTTTCAAGCACTTTGATAACTTTCTCACGGGTAGAACCTTTGCCAATCAGGACCTAGCAAAAGCGGCCTTCGTTGACTTCATCGAATCCTGAGCACCCAATTTTTATGCCGACGGAATTAACCAACTTGTGTTTCGTTGGCAAAAGTGCACTGATTCGAATGGCGCTTATTTCGATTAAATTGAATAAATATTCACTGAGATATTACAGTTTAAAGTAGACTCATAAAAATGGACAAAACTTTTGAAATGACCTAATAATTAAATTATAGATACCATGGAGTTTGCTTTTTCTACTACCCTAGTCTAGGTGAGTTTTAAAAGCTTGAATCTAGAAAATTTAACCTTTATCCACACATACCCCCACTAAATAGAACCAATCCCAATCACTTGAGGGGCTTCCTCTGAGCACTAGTCACTGCCCAGGGTTAGCAGAATGTTTTGCCTAAATTTCAGTATTCTAGAAGGTAGTGTCAAAGCAAGCTAGGATGGAGGGCCAATGTCAGATGCCTAGGGGAAGGGAATGTGTTTCCCCAGCATTTTAGAATAGGAGAACCCTTAGAAGGTTTCTAAGGGCAGATTCACAATGAGTCCCAAAGGGTTGCTTGCATGGACACAGCTCCTCAGTGACAATACTAACGCTGCAATCAAGTCTCCTTCCCCCACTCTTTCCTAATCAGTCCACTTCCACAAAATAATGTGATGTGTATGTTTGAATAAAGCTAGGAGCTGCATTTATTTAGAAGGTGTTGGTCAGAAAGAATGTAATCTATCTTTTCTGTTGGAGAGAGATGCTATCATCTCTTTCAGCTATACAGATAATTAACTTCAGAAAATAGTTATGGTCTCAAATAACTATGAATGAGTTCAGAATTCCTATGGAATAGAATATTTAAAGAACCCCCATTTAGAATCCTTTTGTACACATAAACATTTGGGGGCATATGTATGACTGCTTTCCATAAATTTTGGAGATTTTACATTTAGCTTATTCCATATGCAGCAACCCTTAGAAGACTCTGACTCAAACAAACCACAGCTCTCCAGGGAAAATGCTATTTGGGTCTGTATTATTAAAGGTAAATAACGTGAGCTATTGAATTCTCAGTGACTTTACAGAGTACAGTTTGTTTCTCTCCTGTGTCATAGTCAGGTCCATGGTTATTTAGCGACCCAGGCTCCACTGACCTCTGGATCTTAGAAGTTCTTTCTAGTCTACCAGCCAAAGGGGAAGAGAGGGGCAAACAGTGGGAAGTAAAGGCAGGGTAGAGAGTGAACACATCACTTTCACTCCCTTTCTCTTGATCAGTGTGTAGCCTCACGGCCAGCCTGCTTCACACAAAGCCTTATGCCAAGGAAGTCAGGGATTCAAAGATGCTGGTGAGCACTAACTTTCTCTACCTAAGATTAACCAGAAGGCATCTTCATGGTTAAACAAATTAGCAAACCTTTACCTACCCCAACAAGGCACTGTTCTATAAGAGCCAAGGCCCATGGTACATATTTCTATGAGAATCTTTAGAGACCAGGATAATTCTGTTTGGCACGCTCACAATGTAGCAGGACCCAGATCTGACAGAATCGCAAGCAGGTTCCTCTCTGGAAACTCAAGACCTCAGACATAGCACAGACTTTGAGCATGGGGTTGCACCATTCTAACAACAAATAAAAGGTGTTTGGTGTCAGGCATGAGAGATGAAAGAACCAGTATGTCTGCAGAGTATAAAAACAACAGAAGATGGTGTAATCTCTCCAGAGTTCTCCTAAGACTTCCCAAGTTCATAAGCGTTAGGCAGTCCAATATGCTCAAGCTGAGGTTTTCCTGAATACACTGTGATTCTATTTTTCTTTCAAAGTACTATGCGTCTTAAACTTGCATTTCTTCCTGCCGCTTAAAAATAGAAGTCTAAAGGGAAACAAGAATAGTTTTATAATGAAAGATCAAGGCAGGCAACAATTATTGATAAGGGGTGAAAGCTGTAACATGACAAGAATACATTTTAACCTTTCCTTTCTTTTTGAAGCATAATTGACTAAGGGCCCCAGATGCTACACTTTGAAAATCATCTTGGGATTGCTCTGAGGCCATCCTTCCTGCTCATAGCCTTCTCTGCTGCTGACAGCCACCTGGGCTCCAGGACTCACCGGGGTTGGGGGTGGGGTGTGTGTGTGTGTGTGTGCAAACTCTGCTTTGACTTCGTGGCTGTCTACGACACCTGCTCAACCTTCTCACCCTATTTCGTACCTGAGATCCAACTTGCATTACTGGACATCAGATGATGGTTTTCTCAGCCTGTCCTGGCCTCTTTTCTGTTTCTTTGTATGTGGGTTTTTCCTAATAAAGTCCCTACACATCCCTATTGGCATTTTCTTCTTGGAAGACCCAGACTAATAAAAAAGCTCAGACTTAATATTACCCTAGAACTATCACTTGCAATGAACACAATGTAAAAACACTATGAATTTCCACAAAGGTCAGCTCTAATAAATCTTCCTTTAAAACCTCTATGAATTAGTTAGGCACAGTGGCTCAAGTCTGTAATCCTAGCACTCTGGGAGGCTGAGGCATGTAGGCTACTTGAGTTCAGGAGTTTAAGACCAGCATGAGCAAAAGCAATATCCAGTCTCTATTAAAAATAGAAAAAAAATTAAAAATAGAAAAAATAGGCATTGTGATGGGCACCTGTAGTTGCAGCTATGTGGGAGGCTGAGGTAGGAGTATTGCTTGAATCTAGGGGTTTGAGGTTGCTGTGAGCCAGACTGATGCCATGGTGCTCTAATCTGGGGCAATAGAGTGAGACTGTTAAAAAAAAGAAATAAAAAAAAAACTTCTATGAATTAAGATATGAAACTGAACAGCCAAGAACCTGAAAAGAGGGATATTGGAGAGATCTCAGGGCGTGAGGCACTATTAAGTATTGTTTTGCTAGAAAAATCAGGTGATCCTGAATTTTCTTCCTAAATGCCCTTAAAGATAGGAATTTATACAGGAAAAATAGAAAGGGGGTAATAATGTGCCACTTTATTATTTATTATATATCTTACTGCCTGGCTCAAACTTAATGAAGAGCTTTCTAGTAAGCTTGTCTGGGCCGAGCTGGGCTGGGCTGAGCTTGAGTACCCAACCTAGCCTGAAGACCTAATGAGCCCTTCACAATCTCAAACCTAAATTCTGGAATCTACTGCTCTCAGCCAGGGGGGTGGGGCAGGAGACGAAGGGACAACAGAGCCTGAGCCCAGCTGTTTGAAGAAGACGCAGGTGAAGGTGGCCTGGCCTTTCCCATGTGGAGTGGATGCAGCTAACTGACCACCTAAGCCCCAGGGGTGAGGAATAAGGAAACAGGCCATCTGGGTGTCACAATGCTCTTGGCCCCCTGGTGAACATGGTCCAGTCAGATTGCTAGTCCCTGTTTTCAGGGGAAGGGAAAGAAAGAAAGTTGAGCATTGGGGGAAGATAATGTTCACCCTCCTCAGAGAGCAAACCTAGATCCTTGCTAAAATGCACATTAGTCAGCTAGCAGCTTGGGGTGTGCATGTAAAGTGAGCTCAGAGGGAGCAGCCTCTTCCATTAAGGAGTTAGAATTTAAGTGGGAAATGAGACAACCCCCTATAGGGCAATCAGATGGCAATTCATTGCTGGGCTCTGTGGTTCTGACCACAGTGTGAGAGGGGCTGACCAGTGGGGGCTTCCAAGTAGAGTTCTGCTCGAGATAGACCAGGGAAGTCAAACCAGCACCAGAGAGGCAGGAGAAAATAAAACAGGGATTAAGTGCTCACTCAGGTCTCTTCTGCAACAGACCTGGGTTCAAATCTGACTCTACATCTCATGAGGTTTGGCAGATTCCTTGACCTTTCTGCATCTGAGTTTGCTTACATAATAATCAGATTGAATGAGATAAAACATGAAAAGTCCTGGGTGCTCTTAGGATATGGTGGGTTGGCAGTGAAAGTTGGCTGGCTGCCGTGACAGAGTGAAGGGGCTGCTTGGCTGAGAGGAGGGGTGCAGTAGAGGTATGTGTGGGATACTAAGGCCAGAGAGAAATGTGCACTTTGCAAGGTAGAAGGAATTCAGGCTGGGTGTTGTCACAGGCCTGGGTGAAACAGCCGTGCAAGGCGGGCAGGTACTCCAGCTCGATATAGAAAGAAGTAGCATAGGGCAGTGCCAGTGGTTCAAAGGAGTAGGGCGTCAGCCCCATATGCCAGAGGTGGTAGGTTCAAACCCAGCCCCAGCCAAAAACTGCCAAAAAAAAAAGAAAGAAAGAAGTAGCCTGAGAAAGTTTTCCAGTAAAGAGTGGCAGTTGGGGTTGGGTGTTTAAATTCTGCAATACCAGGGAATGGTAGTGTAAAAGGGTTCAGCTGGACTTTTCTTGTCAGAGGTCAGGCTGCAATCTTCCTCCTCCAAGGGTCCCACTAACAGGACCAAAGGTATGGAAGAGAAGATGACATTTTCTCATCTCAAACAATCGAGGGCACTATTATGGAAACTTGTAGAAGGCCAAGTGGAGAGTTTGCCTACTGAAATACCAATTATTTGCAGAATTGTACTAACATTCCTTAGCTATGGCAGCATTTGAAAACATGATATGTAAGGGAACTAAATGCAAGGTAACAGTGAAGATTTTTATTGAAAAAGTTCTTTCTCAAAAATTTACAATTTACATTTTTTTAATCAATCACAACCAACCCAGATAAAAGGTACTTGGCTTCTAATTTGTATTCCATACTAATTGCAAAATGACTAATCTGTCTACTGAACTCTTTAATCTTTACCCACATGTTCATCTTCCCCCTCCCTATTGATTCCAACATACATCTAAGCCTGTTTAGTTCCTACAGCCTGCAAAGATGTAATTTTTCATGTCATTTTCATAGTAAGTTAGACACTTCGGGGTGCCTATGGCCTTTTTCCTCCATTGGTTTGATGGTGATCTCATCTCAGACTCAACATGTGGGACTGTCTTTACTAAGATGTTTTGGTTTGTCCAGGAAAATGAAAAGTGCATGTGATGTGCCACTTGGGATTTTAATCACAGCAAAAATGAAAGCAGGATTAAAGGCTCATAGCTTGATTTAAACAGCCTTGTGAATAAGCAGCACCACCCCCACCCCGCTCCCAACCCCCAAGATTAATTCCAGCCAAGAGGCATAGGCCATAAACATGAATCTCCTATTAGCCTGATTCTGGTCTAGTGAAGAGCAAGTTATTTGGGTACCCATGGCTCCTCCTGCTTTCCACTATATTCTGGCTCAGTCCAATTTTAGGTCAGCTTGATGGCTCTAGAAAACTCTAGAGGATCTAAACTTGAGGATCAGACTCTTTCCTGTCTATCCCAGGCTACAGCCTAAACCCCCGCCCTTGTCTGCAAGCAGGGATGCTCCAGAGCTGAGGGAATAACAGAGGAGGCCTATGGAGTCATTGCTCTTGGATGGTACAACAGAGACTTCAAGATTGGCACAGGAGTGTTTAGGGTCATCTCCAGCATGTGTCAGAATGGTTTAGGAGTGACCATGCTGTAGTGTTGCTCAATAGTTTGCTTTCCCAGTGCTAACCAGGAAGGAAGTGGCTGTGTGTGATGGTTGCTACAAGGAATATGTTGCCAGATCTGATTACTATGTCCAAGGCTTACAGTGGCTTCTCTAAGCAACCACATAGGCTTATAAAGGGCTTTTCACAACCTGAGAAGCCCCTAGCAAAGAAAATCCATGCCCAGGAGCAGCTGTGTGCTAGGGGAGGAAAAGAAACACAGAAAAAACAGGAGGGCATGGAATGTAAGAATAAGAAGGGTAAAAAGAAAGGAAAAGAAGAAAAAGATTCATGTTTGGGAGGGGTAAGAAAGGGACATTCAGTAAGGCCCATGGTTGCAGCTTAAGTTTGTCTGATCTCCTAAATTGAATGGACATAGGGATTAGTACCCTGAATTTTCCAGGAAAATTTTGATTTCAAATTATCTTTTCTATTATTAGCCTGCAGTTCTTAATTTTAGTTTCAGAAAAATGGTCATCAGAAAGAATGTACATAAAACTAAATGCCCTCCAAGTTACACGGACTCTACAGACTTATTTAAAAATCAACCTTTGGTCCTGGTGAGCATATTGAATGTAACCTATAATTGACAGCAGTGAGTTATGAGTAATAAACAGTATTAGCCCTGGTGATTGCTTCTCTGAATTAATCATAGCCAGCAGGGATTTCTTGGAACTAACACTTGCTGCATTCACATTTTGTTTTTCTTATGGACTGTGCATACACCATATTTAGCAAACATTTGTAAAATGCTTTTACAGTTTTAGAAGTCAAGTCTCCAGTTCGATTGGACATTTAGCCTTTGGGTGCTTTTGGTTTTAATTTTAATCCAGTAGATGCTATTTAAAGGGGAACAATTTTTTTTTTTTAATTTACAAAATGATAAATGGTCAATGTAGAACAATTTCAACATATAGGAAAGTACAAAGGAGAAAAATATTGCCAGTAATTCACTTTAGAATAAAGACTACTAATATTTTAGGTTTTTATGTGTGGCCTAGCCTTTCTGTCACAGTGCAGGTGCGTGACTGAGTGAGTTAATGTGTGTATATATGCATGTGTGTGTATTTGCATACTTCTTCCATAGTTATAAAAATTGGGATCACATCCTACAAGCTATTGTTTGGTAGGCTATTTTTTTCACTTAACATTGTCCTGAATTTATTTCCATATCATTAGCTTTGTCTTTTATAGCATTTTTAATAGCTGAATTTTATTTTATTATGATGATATAATTGATTGAAACAGTTATCTTATTTGATACTAGCTAATTCCCCAATTTTTATTTAGAAATACTGATTTAAATATCACAATACATCAACTTGAGTTCACTAAGAGATTATCTTAGAGAAATGTCTATAAATTGGACTTTTTTTTTTTTTTAGACGAAGTCTCACTCAGTCACCCTGGGGTTGAATGCCATGGCATCACAGCTCACAGCAACCTCAAACACTTGGGCTCAAGTAATTCTCTTGCCTCAACTTCTAGAGTAGCTAGGACTTAGCCACCCACCACAATGCCTGGTTATGTTTTTTAGAGACAGGGTCTCGCTCTCGCTCAGGGTGGATTTGAACTCCTGAGCTCAGGCAATCTACCCACCTCAGCCTCCAGAGTGCTAGGATTACAGGCATGAGCCACTGTGCCTGGCCTAAATTGGACTTTCTTAGTGAGAGTATGAGCATTTTAAGGGCTTCTGAAGTGTATTATCTAATTGCTCTCCAGAAAGAGAACTGAGTTTTAGACTCGCAAACAGTGTGGAACAATTGCCTGTCCACTAAATATTTGCCAACACTAAATATTGACAATTAGTACTGTTTTTGCCTGTATCGAAGTCATATTTCTTAAGCCATATTGAATACTCATAAACTAATAAAAGCTGTATATGGTTCTCTTCCTATGGCTGGATACTCTGAGGAGCACTTTGTTTTGTTTTGTTTTGTTTTGTTTTTATTATTATTAAATCATAGCTGTGTACATTAATGCGATCATGGGGCACCATACACTGGTTTTATAGATCGTTTGACACATTTTCATCACACTGGTTAACATAGACTTCCTGGCATTTTCTTAGTTATTGTGTTATGACATTTACATTCTACATTTACTAAGTTTCACATATACCCTTGTAAGATGCACTGCAGGTGTAATCCCACCCATCACCCTCCCTCCACCTACCTTCCCTCCTCCCTCCCTTCCCTTTCTTGCACATAACTTTCTCTTGTAAAACTCCCCATAGTCACAGGAGGTGGTGTTATTAATATCACTATTTTTTCAGATGAGGATACGAAGATAAGGACGATTAAATAACTTGTCCAAACTCACAGCTAATAAGTAGAAAAAAATGAAGCCAGGATTGTCTGATTGGGTATTTACTGACAAAACAATCCTGCTTATATAGTGGATATATCCAAACTCTGTCTTAGGTTGGGTCCCCAGAAAGGGACTCTGAGACTCTGAGTTCGGCGGCATGTGGAGCAGCACGTGTTTGCACTGATTCAGACTTCCTTGTATTTATCTGCTTCTCTCCTTCTGGCCATTTTAGATGAACACTTAGTGTGTCAGAGGTCATTTTCCTTAACACATGCCTCCGTATTTATCAGACTCTCCCTCCTTCATCGCCTCTTCTTCCCTATTCTTTCTTATTAAAAGCCAAAAGTTGATAAGAACGTAAAATAAAATATAGAATTTGTGTCTAAACAGACTTAAATGTTGTGTTCATTCTTTTCCATTTTCTAAATTGTCCAATTTCATCAGACAATGACCTCAATCTAGCCCAGAATAATAAAAGCAATTATCAGCCACTCTGTTGCATGAATAAGCCCTCGTTTTGCAAGCATCCCATTAAGTGTTTGCTGGATTCTTCTATTTTTCTTCTTTTTGTCAGAACTGAGCCAAGCATCACAACCCAAGTAGCCATACTGCCGACAGGAAGATAACTGAAGAGCCATACAAGGAAAACAGGCTCAGACACTATCAATTTTCTCTGAACTAGAAAAACTCATTCTGATCAGAGAAAGTAAGTATCACTTAACATCTGACAAACCACTGTCCCTGGAATATTTTGTCCTGGTAGCCTAGGGCTGTAGAACATAAAGCATCTGGATCAGTCCCATTTTGTGGTCATTGGTCACATCAGGTTCCATTGGACACTTATCAAAGGCCTACTGTATATAAGGTGTATGGTGAACCTCATCTTATTGAATAGGATTTGGACAAAATCCAGCCACCCTTCCGATTCAAAGTGTACTATAGGGATAAGATGGGATAGCAATGTAATTGTATTCCCATGTCCAGACACTATTTGTACCAGCATCCATTGGGAAGGGGACCCAACGCTCATCAGACTTAGCCCTGACGCTTTAGGCAGGTTCACTTGGGCCACTCCACTGGGATGCATTCAAAATGTCAACAGGGATACAGACACATGTTCAGTTGATTACACGGCCAGGGAAAGCACTATGGAGAAAATTAAAGCCAAAAATACCCTCCCAGCTAGACCCACCAGCTAATTTCTCTTTTGAATATGGAATTTTAAGAAGGAACCTTAAATTGGATGGATGCCTATGACCCTCTAATAGTGAAAGAGGACAAGATGTCACTGGGTAAATAATAACCCTACTTTCAGAGAAACGCACAGAAGTTACTAATCATCAGAAATTTCCATCAGCAGTTCTAGACCTATGGGAGTCTTGCCAAATACTAATATTCAATGTTCACTAAGGATTCACACTATCTGCCCAGCACTCTGCCAAATCTTTATAAAAGTATTACCTAATTTAAACCATCCAAGAACTCTATTTCCTAGTTGTAAAATGGGATTAGAGAAGGGAAAACCAAGGAATAGAAAGGTTAATTAAGTAGAGCAGGGTCACACAGCTATGAGTGGTAGAACCCAAGCAGTCTGACCACAGAGCCTATGTCATCAGCTCTGCTTTGCTGCCTCAGTGTGGTCACATCCCTGGAAACATCCCCTGGCTTCTTTAATCAGCATGGAAAACCCTGCACACGGCCTAGAGGGCCCACAGGAACAGCTTTCCTGGGTTGTGCTTCAATATTGCTTCTCTGTTTTATCAGAATGTAAATGAAAGAATAACCTGTAGCATTTGTGGAAATGTGGTGAAAGGTATTCATTAATAAAAATGCTATTCATTAATAAAAAGATTGATTCCATGTATTTCTAAATTTGGAGGTTATGTGCCTTAGTGGCAAAGAGCACAGCCTCCAGTCAACCTGCCTGGCTGGAGTAAGCACTGATCCACCTCCCACTGCTAACCTGCCCGATACTCTAATTCTTTATCTGTAACATAAAGGTAATCATAGTTCTCAACTTGTATATACATTGTCATAAAAATGAAAACAAGACACTTAGAAGTGTGCTGGGCATAAGGGAGGCCCCCCGGCACCATTTTAGGATTACTGCTCGGCTTGCTGTTTTCAGAAGGTAAGTGCAGTTCCAAAATCCCTTACATCAAACTCTTGCTGCCAGGTGTGCACTTGAATTTGGAACGTGAGAGATTTTAGAAAGGTAAGAGGGTATTTTTTACATCATAGATACCCTAGGATGTTAAGTCCTCAGTGAGGTCTGGGACAGTTAAACACAGGAGTGCCTCTGTACCTAAGTGGGAAAAGCAGAGAAATAAGAAGCCCCATGTCAGGCTTAATGGCCAACCAAGTTATCTTGACACTACAAATGAGTAATAGATAAATACTTTCATGCATATATACGTAAACAACTCTTTGCACATCAGGATTGGGAACAACAGACAGAAGATCTCAATTACAAGACGAAAGTTTCACTGGGCATCCGATTCCATTCCTGGCTTCAGCCATCTCCTCACTGTGCTGACTTGCTTATCAGCAATTCCAAACTTAACGCACCGCTACATGTCCAGCTGCAGGAAAGCTGACTCCTTAACACCTCCTGTTAGCACCTCTGACCTGACTCGCCATTTTCCTCCCCACACACCTGTTCCTCGCAGGCTTCAGTTACGTTGGATCAAACTTCTCCAGCCAGCCACCTGCTAGATCTATTGCTGCTGCTTCCTGCTCTCCAAGTCCCTCCCCCTGCTGTCTGTACTCACTGGCCAGGACCCTCACTGCTGCTGCCCTAACTGGCAGTCCCAGCCTGGCCGGCACACACATGCTGTACTGCTGGTCAGCCTCCCTCAGTGCCCCCCACATCAGAGTCCTCCAAACTGCAACAATCCTGTTGCTTTCAGGAGGCTCCTCACTTGCCAGCCACCACTTACTTAAACACCTCTAGAACTTCCACCCAACTTCCTCTTCAAGCCTAGCCTGCCCTCACCCCTCCACACCTCGCTGTCTGTCACAGCCTCTGCAGCTGTCTCTGGGTTGATGTATATCTTATACACCGTGCCTAGATTACCGTCCCCTGTCTCCACTTTTCAAAAGCTTACTCATCCTCCAAAAGTGAAGCCAAGTTGCTTTGTTTCTTGAAGACTGCTTTGATTGCTCCAGCAAAAAGTGTTCCTCTCCTCCCCTGAGGTCCGTGCTTATTGTTTCTCTCATGCTCCAACCCCCCTGCTCATCACAGCTATTTGTCAGGAGGCCATGTGGCACATGGTCAGCAGTCCAGGAACACAACCTGAATCCAAATCCTGCCTCTCACATTTGCAAGTGGGCAGCCCCTTTATAAGCCTCAGTTTTCTCATCTGTAAAGTGGGGGAACTAAAATTATCTCCCTCATCAGGTTATTTTTGGAATACTCATGGTTTTGCTGCATTTGGCAGAATGTTTTGGGTGCAGTAAGCATTCTACAAATGTTTGAGATTGTTTCCATCTTTCTCATTATTCTGTACGTTGTACCACAAGCTCCCCGCTGGAAGAAACAGCTCTAGTTCATTGATCAAATTCCCCACAATGTTTTTCATGACCTCTCACACTCTGTGGGTGCAGTGAATATTTGTTAAATGAATTGTTTATACCATCATGCTCTACCTTAGCATTTAAGTTGCTTCAAGTTCTTTTTGGAGCAATGGTCTTAGAAACACAAAAGAATGAAAAGTATATTCACAGTATGAAGATTAGGTTCACAGATATAACCCTAATAATTTTGTTCTATTACTCAGAAATCACAAGGTAATGTATATACCCATTTATTTGAATAGTTCGACCTAAATAAAATCTGGAAAAGTAAGTATCCATAAGTGCTACCAAAGAATAGCAGTATAAGGAATAAATAAGGAATAAGTCAGTCTGGGTTTTAAGACAAGAGCCATCTGGCAGAGGCAAAGGGGAACTTCATTTAGGTCTCTCAAATCCCAAATACTAGGTCAGTAACAGAGGGATTTGTTTTGAGCTCTGCAAACAGTAAGTATGCATAATTGCAATGTGTAATCCATCCAAACCTTTGCCCCTTCTGAGGTGCTCTGCAGCTAATCCTACTGCTGTTTCAGATGTTTCCCTTCATCCTGAAGCTGCTCTCCTGGGTTAAAGTGAGCCTGAGTAGCTGAGGGCTTCCTGCCAGCTGGGTCAGTGTGGTCGAAGCTTTCTTGGAAACGCTTGGTCTTTTGGGACAGAATCTATTGTGGATAGGCGCCCATTCCTGGGCTACCCCAGGGAAGCTCATGTGCATGGTGTATGATTCTCTTAGCTTTTGCTAAGACTGGGAACTCACAAGGGATGATCACCAACCCTGGCAATTGGAGGCAACCTAACTCGACTCACACTTGTTGGGGGGCCCATCTTCTCCAGGTGTGTGGATACCCATCATAGAGACAAGATGAGGAGATAAAGGCCTTTCCTTTCAGTGGAATGGGATGCCTGTGTAACTAATTCTTTCCACAGGTCTCCAGTGTTTGATCCTACAGTGGCTGTGGGAGAGAAATCTGGGGAAATGAGGGCTGAGGTCTAATAGAGACTAAAACAAAGAAAAACGGCTTCTAATCCAAGTTATCAGGTTCAAGGAGAAATACACCTTTTACCATTACAGGGTTTTCAGGCATACAGTTGAATTTCAGTGTGAACCCAACAGCATGGCAGATGGAGTCGAGGGAGTCAGGCTTCACCCATTCCGGTCCTGGGGGTAGGTGGGCCCTGCCAGGACTGCACAGACTCCATGTGGGACATAGTGGGGACCTGAATATGCAGTCCTGAGTGTGTGTATGTTTTAGCTGGGGCTCCCACCAAGTCATAGTTCACCCTAAGAGCACCTCAGTTTCTTCTGGTGGAATTATCGACCCCACAGTGTGCTTTCATGATGTGGCAGTAAATTCCAGGACCCATTTTGTTGTTGAATACATTGTGACTCCCATTTTGCTGTTGAATATATCAGGCTAAGTAAGCCCTTCACCATTTCCTTTGATCCTGAAAGTAACCCCATAGCCTTCCAGAAAAATCTTCTTTCTGCAAAGCTTTCCAGAGTAGGTTTTTATGGTTTTTAAGTGAAGAATCTAAACTCAAACTCTATCCAACCCGATAGACATATGAAAGGAGGTGTTGGACTTTGATCTTCCTACAAATGTTACTTTCATTCCTTCTAGCTCCCCTTACCCAGAAAGCAGTCAGGCATAAGAGAGCATTCCCTGTGGAAGAGGAAGAAATGAAAGACTCCCAGGATGAAGGCAGCAGTCAGCCAAGGCACCAGTTGTGAGCAGGTTAAGGCGCAGTTTGGGCTCAGCGGCAGTCTCTGAAGCAGCTCTACTGGCTGGAACTTTGGGGTACTATGTGGGCTGAGCTGAACAGATCATTGAAAGCTCACCATGCCAAGCATCAAAACTACATTTATGCTTTTTGTCTGGAAAGTTTTTCTTCTTTTTTTTTTTTTTTTTAACTTTTACTTTTAAATTCCAGGTTAATATGAGGGTACAAAGAACTAGATTATAATGTCTGCATTTGCTAGGTAGAGTTCCTCTTGTAGTTGTGTCCCACACCCAACAAGTGTGCCATATACCCTTACATTGGGCCCGTTAAGTGGGAGCACACCAGTTCCCTTCCCTACTCCCCTCTCTCACGTCCCTCGTTCCCTCTCCCCCCAACTTGAATTGAAGTGAGTTTTTCTCTTATGTGGGCATTTATTAGATCATCTACCAGCTTCATATTAGTATTGAGTACACTGGATACTTGCATCTCCCTTCTTGTGATACTTTACTAAGAAGAACATGGTTCAATTCCAAACAGGTCAATACAAAACATGTAAAGTCCCCATCATTTTTATGGGTGATTAATAGTCTGCAGCTTTGGGACTTTGTGATGTGGGCTCTTCTCACTGTGGTTAGGGGATATCTCATGTATACATTTCTCTGATGATTAGGGATAATGAGTTTTTTTTTTTTTATATATTTGTTAGCTATTAGTCTGTCGTCCTTAGAGAAGGTTCTATTTATTGTTTTCTCTTTTGTGGTGATTAATTTGAGTTCTCTATAAATTCTAGTTATCAACCCTTTGTCAGATTCATAACATATAAATATCTTTTCCCATTCCGAACGTTGTCTATTTGCTTTTAGCTGTGCAGAAACTTTTCAGTTTAATTAAGTCCCTTTTGTTAATTTTGTTGTTGTTGTGATTGCCACTGAAGTCTTCCTTATAAAATCTCCCTCTGGATGACATTATCAAGAGGTTTTCACACGCTTTCTTCTAGGATTTTTGTCATTTTGTGTCTTAGATTTAAATATTCTATCCATCTTGAGTCAATTTTTGTAAGTGGTAAAAGGTACAGGTCTAGTTTCAATCTTTTACATTGTGGTTATCCAGTTCTCCAAGCACCATTTATTGAACAGGGATTCTTTTCCCCAGTGCATGCTTTTATTTGGTTTATCAAAGATCAGATAGCTATAAAAGACTGGTTTCATCTCTTTGTTTTCTATTCAGTTCCATACGTCTATATCTCTATTTTTTCTCCAATACCATGCTGTTTTGATCATTATGGACTTGTATTATACACTAAAGTGTGATAGAGTGATGCCTCTGGCATTATTTTGATTACAAAGAATTGCCTTGGCTATACAGGTTATTTTCTGGTTCCATATGAAATGAAGGACTATTTTTTTCTCATTCTTCAAAGTATGATCTTGGTATTTTAATGGGGATTGCATTGAATCTGTAGATTGTTTTGGGTAGTATAGACATATAGACATTTTAACCATGTTGAGTCTTCCTAGCCTAGATCATGGTATATTCTTCCATTTGTTAATGTCTTCTGCTATTTCTTCTCTTAAGTTTTCTTAATTCTCTTTGTAGAGTTCTTTCACCTCTTTTGTTATATATATTCTTAGATATTTCCTTTTCTTTGAAGCTACTGTGAAGATAATTGTGTCTTTGATTAGCTTCTCAACTTGGCTGTTATGGGTGTCTACAAAGGCTGCTGATTTGTGGACATTGATTTTATACCCTGAGATGTTACTGTATTTTTTCACTACTTACAGGAGTCTTGTGGTTGAGTCTCTGGGGTTCTCTAAGTATAAGATTATATCATCAGCAAAGAGTGAGAGTTTGACCACTGGATGCCCTTTATTTCCATCTCTTGCCTGATTGCATTGGCTAGAACTTCCAGAATTATGTTGAATAGTAGTGGTGATAGAGGACATCTTTGTCTGGTTCCAGTTCTAAGTGGCAAAGTTTTCCGTTTTACTCTATTTGGTATGATATTAGCTGTAGGTTTGTGGTAGATAGCTTCAATTAGTTTAAGAAATGTGCCTCCTATGCCTATTTTTTTAAGTGTTCTTGTTAGAAAAGGATACTGGATTTTATCAAATGCTTTTTCTGCATCTATTGATGGGATCATATAGCCTTTGTTTTTTGATATGGTAATAACATTTATGGACGTGTGTATGTTAAACCAGCCTTGCATACCAGGGATGAAGCCTACTTATTCATGATGTATAATTTTTTAACGTGTAGCTGTAATCTATTAGCTAAGATTTTATTAAGTATTTTTGCTTTCATATTCATTAGTGAAATTGGTCTGTAGTTTTCCTTTTTAATTGAGTCCTCTTCTGGTTTTGGAATCAGGGTGATGGGGCAGCACCTGTGGGTCAAGGAATAAGGCGCCGGCCCCATATACCAGAGGTGGCAGGTTCAAAACTGGCTCTGGCCAAAAACTGCAAAAAAGAAAAAAAGGAATCAGGGTGATGTTTGCTTCATAGAGTGTGTTTGGGGAAGTTTCCTTCCTCTCATTATCTTAGAATAGGTTCTGCATTATAGGTACAAGCTTATCTTTGAAGGTTTCATAGAATTATGGTGTAAAGCCCTATGGTTCAGGCTTTTATCGTATTGGAAGCTTTTTTATTGTTTCTTTGATATCAGTGGTTGATATTTGTCTGTTCAAGAGATCTATTTCTTCCTGATTAAGTCTAGGGAGATGGAGTGATTCCACGTATTAGTCCATTTCCTCCACATTGTCAAATTTCTGGGTGTAGAGTTTCTTATAGTGGTCAGAGATAATCTCTTGTATCTCTGTATTATCTGTGGTTATTTAGAGATTTTACTTTTATGTTTCTAAATTGGCCAAAGATTTATCAATTTTATTTATCTTTTTAAAGAACTTTTTGTTTCATTACTTTCCTGAATGATTCTTTTATTTTCAATTTAATTTATTTATGATTTAATTTTTGTTATTTATTTTCTTCTGCCAGATTTGGGATTGGATTGCTCTTCTTCTATTTCCTTAAGATGGTTCATTAGGTTGCTGATGTGCTTTCTTTCATTTTCGGATGTAGACATCTGATGTAGATAAATTTCTCCCTTAGGTCTTCCTTTGTGGTATCTAGCTAGCTAAATTTTGCTAGATTATAGCTTCATTGTTGTTATGTTTGAGGAACTTAATTATTTCCTCCTTTCTCTCTTCCTTAACCCAAGTGTCATTAGCATAAGGTTGTTTAATTTCCATGCCTATGTGTGGGGATGAAAACTTTTGCTGGAGTTGAGTTTCATTTTTATTGCCTTTTGCTTTGAGAAGATACAAAGTATAGTCTTAATTCTTTTAATTTTGTTGAGGTTTGATTTGTGTCCTGGGATATGGTCTGTTTTGGAGTATATTCCCTGGGCTATTGAGGAGAATGTATATTCCTTAGCTTTGGATGGTGTGTTCTGCATATGTTTGTTAAGCCCATTTGTTCTAGAGTCACATTTATGTCCCTTGTGTTTTTGTTTATTTTCTATTTAGAGGATCTGTTCAGTTCTGTCAGATAGGTGTTAAAGTCCCCAGACATTATGGTGTTTTAGGATATTATGTTACTCAGACCAATTAAGGTCTGTTTCATAAATCTTGGAGCATTTAAGTTGGGTACATAAATATTTAGAATTAAAATGTCCTCTTGTTATATCATTCCCTTGATAAGTATTATGTGTCCATCTTTCTTTCTTAAATTTAGTTGTTTTAAATCCACTCGTATCTGAAAATAAGATTGTGACCCTCCTTTCTTCTGAATTCCATTTGCGTGAAATATTGTTTTCCAATCCTTCACACAGAGTCTTGTTTTGTGCTTCAAAGTTAGGTGTCTTTCCTGGATACAACATATAGATGGCTTGTGCATTTATAACCAATCAGCCAGCATTTGCGTCTTCCATGAGGAATTCAAGCCATTTACATTTATTGAGAGAATTGATAAGTGTGGTGAAGTTCTATTCTTCTTCTTTTTTTTTTTTTTTTTTTTTTTGAAAGTCCATTGCTTACTTTTGCCCTTTGCACCATTGTGGAAGCTAGGTTTTGTCCTTTAGCTTCTGGGTGTTTACTTTGACAGTGGTCCATTGTGATAGTCAGTGTTAAGAAAATGTCTAAGTATTTCCTATAGAGCTGGTTATATTGTGGAGAATTTCCTTAATGTTTGCATATCAGTAAATATTTGATTTTTCTGAAAAGCTTTACTAAAATTTATTAAAGTATTTTAACTTTCTTCCTCAAATTATAATGCAGTGCTGCCCTTAGCACCTGTTTCTAGGGACAAGTGAAGATGTCCTATTCCCCACTAATTTTTGTGCTACATGTGTGCCCTGTGTTTGTAGAATCCCCTTCCCATATCCTCCTGGATTTTTTTCTAGTTACTCTCATTTCTAGTCACTAAGTGTATGCCTGTACATTATATCCCTCTTCTTGTTTTCTATTGGCTTAGAAATTAGGAAACCAAGTTGATGAAAACTGAGTGTAAGGGAGAGTGAAGAGGGCTTTGCTTGTGTGTAAAGTGCACAAATCTCAGAAACATGGACTTTGTGGTGTCCATCTTGCCTTGTAATAAAATGAGTTTTCTGTTGTATTCTCAAATTACATGGTTGTCAGAACTTAACTCCAGACACAGGAGATGTTACTATGCTAAGATGTGAATTTTACTTCTCTCAAATTTTACCTAATTTCCTCAGATGCTTTTTCCCTCTCTCATGAGCTGTTAACTATCTCAACATCACTCAGGGGAAGCCAGTGAGTTCTAACCAGGCTGCATTTGCTTAGATGTACATATCAGAGCCAATTTTGGTCAGACAGGAGGGGTAAGTAATGCATCCTAGCTTTTGTTATATAATAAACCATCCACAAAACTAGAAGTTTATAATAAGGACCTTTTTTATTTATGGTTCTCTGGGTCAGACATTAGAGCCAGATTCCACTGAAGTGGCTTGGCTAATTTCTGCTCCACTTGGTGTCATATGGGGACTACAGCTGGGATATTGGGATGACAGAGAAGGCTGGCTTTCTCTTACCTCATGGCCTCTCATCTTCCAAGAGGCCAGCTCCAGTTTCCTTCCATGAATGCAAGGTTCCAAGAGGATGAAAGTTATATGGCCATTTGAGATGTAGGCTCAGAAGTCCCACATTGTCATCCTTGCCATGTTCTTTGCTCGGGGAAAATCAGGAGACTAGTCCAGACTCAGGAGTGGAAAACTAAATGCCACCTATTGATGGAAGAAGCTGCAAAGAATCTGGCCATTTTTAATCTACCACAGCAGGAGACCCTAAATTCATTATTTTATAAATGACTAATTAAGCATTTTAAAATAATCATCTTTCCCTGGCTCTATCCCATCTCCTATTATTTGATTAGTGCTTATGAATTAACAAAGTATTTTCACATTTATTATTTTACTTCTGTACATGACAAACTATTGAAGTGTGTCATCTCCTGTTTTTAGATAAAGGATTGGAAACCCAGATAGGTTAGTGACTAACTCAGAGTCCCAGCTATCAAAGGACCTTAAGTCCTATGCTTGACCCCTGTACTCTTTCTATGAGAAACCCCATTTTAAGAGAGGGTTATCTGCTTAATTATTACTATGTTTAAAATCAGAATTGGAGCTATTTTTTATTTTGGGCTTAAGTTTGCTGCTTCAGACCCTACTAAAGATGAGCATACTGTTTGTCTGGGATGCTTTTGTCCCTAACCACAAAGCTATTCTTACAAATTCTAGACATGCTTTCCAGGAGGTTTTTTACAGTATTAACTAGGCTAGCTTTACTGCAAATAAAAGTACATACATCTATTACTTCTCACAGAATCAGGGCAGAGTCATCTCACCAAGAAAAGGTAGTAACACAAGGAAATTTTATGGCAACTAAGCATATGTAGTGAAATTCTGTAAACCCTTTCCCTTCAGAAATCTATTATCCCATTATATAGGGTGTGCATGTCATGGTTCTCTAGCACAATGGCAAGTTTTGTATTCAGCTGGAAACATGTTTGAGTTGTCAAATACTTGAAAGACAGAAAGGAAAGGAATAAGGAAAGAGGGAGAGAGAGAGAGAAGGAAAGAAAGAGGGAGGGAGGGAAGTAGGGAAGGGTAAAAGAAGGAAGGAGGGAGGGACAGAGGGAGGGAGGGAGGTAGAAGGAAGGAAAGAAGGAAGGAAGGAAGGAAGGCAGGAAGGAAGGAAGGAAGGAAGGAATCTCCCCCAAACTCTTGAGAATCTTGAGAATTTGTTAAGAAGATAAACTCTTGAGGATCTTGAGATTTTACCAAGAAGATGCTTTATAAATGAAATATACATAAATAAATTAAATCATAGAACTGAACCTCCACACTGGAAATAATATCTTTTTCTAAAAGAAAAATTAGGGATTGTTACTGCCAACTTAAGTGGACTGTGAGTCAGTCTTTAAAATGAAAATTACTACACTGGCACATTATTTATTTACCTACTGTATTTCTGGGATTCCTCCATTTTTTGTCTTAGATTCCAAAGAATCAGAGCAGAATACTGTAACTGATATTGCTTTTGAGGCTTCACATTTTCATCAAATGAAGAAGCATTCTTACTTATAATTTCTCTTTGTATTTCAAACTCTGTAAGATAGCCAGTGCAACTTCCCCTATGTATGAATGAAGAAACTGAGATGCTGAGACATCCTAAAATCACAAATCTTATCAAGCCAAAGGTAAGGCTAAAACCCATGTTATGACTTATTTCATCTATCTTATTACCAGCAATATGTATGTATATGTATATATATATATATATATACAGCAATATGTATGTATATGTATATATATGCAATATATATACATATACATACAAAGTGGCCATAAAGTTCATGTGCACATGTATGTGTGTATGTATCAGAAAATATTGGTAAACCTTTATATATATAGATATACACACACAAATATATATATATACACACACATACATGTAAATGTACATATAAAGAAAAGTCTAAACAAGAAAATAAAAAATTTCTGAGATCCTGTCACCCCAAAATGATCTCTGTTAACAGACGGTTCCATTTCCTTTGTCTTTAATATTAGTGGGATATGTGTATACATAATCTATCTGATGTTATTTGTTGGGTGGTTTACTTTGACTTAGATCAAATGCGTGTTCTACAAAATCTTTGAATACACAACTATGAAATGCTGCAATGACATTATATCATATGGATATTCCACAATTTATTTAATAATTGGCTTATTATGTAACATTTAGGTAATATTTTTTGCCATAGTAAATAATAATGGGATAAATAGTTTACATGTAAATCTTTTCTATTTTGGGTTTTTTCCTTGGGACACAGACTTATGAGATTACAGAGTCAAAAGCCATTATGATTATTAACCGTTTCTTACACAGTAAATCTTCCTTATATTAAATTCAAGCAAAATGCAGACTGTGCAAAAGAGGTTCTTTCCCCTGGAAATGCTCTTCACAGAAAGCCAGGCACATATTCAATAGATGGGGGTGATGTAAGGTCTCACAAGTAGATCCTCCATAAAGATTGGTAATGACTTCTTTAACGGGCTTTTCTCTCTTACTTCTACTGGCAATGTGCTTGTCCTGGAATTTTGCTGTTACCCAGCTGATGTGATGAGACTCTATTAAGGAAGCTCACTGCTATACCAAAGGAACTCTCTCTGCTACTCCGTAATTCATTTCTCTGCTCACTGCTCTGTTTGATACCACTAAAAATTTTTGCTAACTTGGGAAATAATGTTGTCTGTGATTTTTTTCTTCTGTAAAACTGCATAGCTAATAGTTCACTCTGAATTTCAGCCATCTGCTCTGAGTTTTCAACAGGGAAAAATGTCTTCACTTTATCTTTTTTCTTTTTATTGTTGGGGAATCATTGAGGGTTCAAAGAACAAGATTACACTGCTTGCATTTGTTAGGTAAAGTCCTTCTTATACTTGACCTCCCCCAAGATGATTGTCAAACATTGTGACCCCTCACCCCCCCTCTCTCCTTCCCTCTCTGGACTCCCCCATTCCCCACCTCTCATCATGTATTAGCGTCAGTTGTCCTCATATCAGAATTATCTTCACTTTGTCTTGATTGGAGAGAAGCAGGAGAGTCATGAGAAGAGACAACTTTATGATAAAAGTTGCTTGACAGTTTGTGACTTTGGGTGACACCTCTTCCCTTCTCATTTATCACTCTTCATCCATAGTTATGTAGTAGGACACTACTGTGTAAGTGTCAAACTCTTCTGAGGACAGAGTGGTGAGAAAGGGACAGAGCTTATGCTCTGGGAGCTTACAGACAAGTGAAGCAGAGAGATAAACAATTAAAACAAAAGTGGGGAAGACTTGAATGGAGTGAGTCAGAGCCTAGTCAACAGGGTTTGCAAAGGCTTCCGTGAAGAAGTGGGATTTATGCTGAAACATGAAAGGTTGGGATAAATTTACCAAAACTAAGCCAACAAAGGGAAGTGAAAATGGTCACTTAGGAAGAAGTGTTTCAAGCAGGAAGGAATTTAAATTTTCATACATGATTTAAAAAAAAAAACACCCTCCAATTTTTTAAAAATTTAAATTCCAGGGAAGTTTCTTAAACTGGTAAAAGATAATTACAAAAAAAACCCTACAGCAAGTATACTCAAATGGTAAAATGTTAGCACTTTCCTTCTGTGATTGGGAGCAAAACAAGGATGCCTCTACCACTATTTTTATTCAGTATTCTACTGGAGGTCCTGTAAGGTGCAATAAAGCAAAAAAAGAAAATTAAAAGTGTGAACATTGGAAAAGGAGACATAAAACTGTCATTATTTGAAGAGGATATACTTGTGTAACAAGCAAAAAAAAACCCCCAAAACTGATAATCTTTTAGAAACAGAGCCTCACTTTATTACCCTTGATAGAGTGCTATAGCATCACAGCTCACAGCAACCTCCAACTCCTGGGCTTAGGCAATTCTCTTGCTTCAGCCTCCTGAGTAGCTGGGACTACAGGCACCTGCCACAACACCCAGCTATTTTTTTTATTGTTGTTGCAGTTTGGCCAGGGCCAGGTTCGAAAACACCACCCTCGGTATATGGGGCTGGCACCCTACCCACTGAGCCACAGGCACCTCCCCAAACTGATAACCTTTTAGAATTATGAATTCAGCAAGATTGTAAGTTATGATTACAATATAAAAATAATTTTTTTAATACACTGGGATTAGTTTAGAAAAATTGAAAATCTAAAATAAAAATTATGAATGATAGCATCAGAAATATCAAATACCCAATTAAAGCTAAAATGATATATATAACTTCTACCCTAAAAATCATAAAATGTTAATAAAAGAAATTTAAAAATATATAAATAAATGGATGGATATACTACTTTCATGGATTGCAAACTCAATATTTTAAAGACTTAATCACCTTTAATTGACCTTAAGCTTTAATGGAACAACAGTCAATATTCCAGAATGCTTTTTTTGTGAAAAATCACAAGCTGATTCTACAAATAAAATTAGTTACCTAATAGTACACATCCACTAGAATGCTAAAATTACAAAAACTGGCAATGCCAAATGTGATGGTTAATTTTAGTTGTCATTTTGGCTGAATTTAGTATTACATAGAGAATTGGTAAAAGATTATTTCTGGGGGTGTCTGTGAGGGTGCTTCCAGAGGAGATTGGCATGTAAGTCACTTGACTGAGTGGGGAATATCTTCAGTGTGAGCAGGCAACATTCAGTCAGCTGAGGGCCCACGTGGAACACAAAGGCAATTTCCTTTCTCTCCCAGAGCTGGGTTACACTTTTCCCCTACCCCAACCTGTTCTTGGACATCAGAGATCCAGGCTTTCTGGTGTTCAGACTCCAAGACTTACACTAATGGACCCCCAGGTTTTCAGGCCTTCTGCCTTGGACTTAGAGTTACATGATGGCTTTCCTTAGTTTTAAGGCCATTGAACTTGGACCAAGTCACATTACTAACCTCCCTGGCATATTGTCTGCATAATCTTATGATCCAATGCCCCTAATAAATCCTCTGTCTGTGTATATCCTGTCAGTTCTCTCTCTAGACACAGTGGTTCTCAACCTTCCTAATGCCTCCTAATGCCGCAACCCTTTAATACAGTTCCTCATGTTGTGGTAACCCCCAACCATAAAATTATTTTCATTGCTACTTCATAACTGTAAGTTTGCTACTGTTATGAATCATGATGTAAATATCTGATATGCAAGATGTATTTTCATTGTTACAAAGGGGTTGCGACCCACAGGTTGAGAACCGCTGCTCTAGAGAATCCTGACTAATATTCCAAATGTTTAGCAAGATTGTGAAGGAACTGGAACTATTTTCACACTGCTATTCAATATTGGTTAACATTACCTGTTAAAGTTGAGCACATGTGTTCTACATGAGCAATAATTAATTATACTTAATAATTTTAAGTATAATTAATAATTAATAATACTTAATAATTTTAAGTATATATCTCCTCCAGCCTCCCATGCCTATATTTATGTATTAAAAGGCTTATGTGAGATTGATAGGAATAATATTATTCATAAAAGCTCCTAACTAGACATAACCCAAATATCCAATATATCTAGAGTAGATAAGTAAATTGACAATTGACATATTATTACAATACAACAAAACACAAATTAAAATCAGTGAACCAAACCTACATGCAGCAACATGGATGAGTCAGATAGGTATAATATTGAATGAAAGAATACAAACACAAAATAATGCATATTATATAATCCCAATTCAAACACAGGAAAAAGTAGACTATGGAGTTAGATGTCTGAACAATAATTATCTTTTAGGAGAAAGGATGCAATAATGTTTGGGAAAGAATATGTAAGTGGCTTCTAGAGTACTACGTTACGGGTTTATTGATTTTGTAATAATTATTTAAACTACATATTATAATTGAACATATATACGTATATTTTTCTTTATTTTAAGACAAACCTTTGAGATGCATTTAAAGCCAACCATAGATAAATCTTTAGACTTAGAAGATGGAGTGATAATGAGCTAATATCCCTCTTTAAAAAAGTAAGTAAAAATCAAATTCCTCTAAAAAATGTAAAAGAAAGGAAACAATAAAAGACCAGAAATTAGTGAAAAAAAAAATATTTATAATAGATAGGATAAACAAAGTCAAAAGTTTATTTCAATATTAATAAAATTGATAATTATCTGGTGAAATGAACTAAGATGTCAGTGACCAAAAAAAAAAGATAGGAATTCATGTTACCCAAATATTACAAAATAAGGGAAATTATGAAAACTTTATGCTAATAAAACTGAAAATTTAGATGTGTTGGACATTTTCTAGAAAATCTTTATCTGTAAAAAATAGAACAAAGGAGAAATCAAAAATTGAATATTATTGTAACTACTGACTATTGTACTACACACACTCTAAAACAACCTTCATGGACAGATGACTTCCTTCATGATATTTATCAAATATTTAAGAAAATGACTAATGCTATATTTTTACAAAATCAGAGGTCAGAAAAAGAGGGAGAACCTTCAATTCCTTAATGAGGCAGAATAACCTTGATGGCCAAACCAGTCAAGAACATTAGGAAAAAGATTTTCTAAGCCAATTTCAGTCATGTACATAGACACAAAAGTCCTGAACAAAATGTTAGTAAACCTAGTCCAGTCTGTTTGATATATAAAACAGAATAATATACCATTATCAGTGGTATATAATTATAAAATTGCATATAATTATACAAAATGCATGTTTAATTATAATTAATTAAACATATATAATATAATGTATAATAATCATTAATTGATTAATGATATAATTATACAAATGCATGTTTCATTCAACATTTGAAAATTAATGCTATTTGCTACATTAAGAGAATAAATAAGAAGTCCATATGACCATGCCAAGATACATTTTTAAAATTTGACAAATGAAAAAAAATTATGTTTTTAAAAAGACTATTATTAAATTAGAAATTGAAAAGAATGTTTTTGATCAGATACAAGGTATCCACGATCACCCACAGAAAACAGACTTAAGATTAAAAGTTTTTCCCTTAAAGGCCAAGACAACATGTTTATTTCCACCACTTCTATTCAACCTTGAACTTGAGGTCTTAATCATCATAGTAAGACAGATAAAAGAAATAAAAGCTGTAATTATTAAAATGAATATACAGATACATTATCAAAATTAGGAAGTGAGTTTAGTAAGTTGCTGGATAAAAGATCAATATAGACAAAATCAATCATATTCTTATTTTCCGGGAATAGAACATATAATTTATGCTATATATAAATGCTCTTTACAATAGCATCAGAAATAGGAAACACCCCAAAATATTTCTCACAACAAATATGTACATCCTCTGTTCAGAAGTCACAGAACACCATTTAGAACTTAGAGGACACCTCAATAAAAGAAGAGGCAGTCCATGTTCATGGACTGGAAAACTTAGTTGTAAAGATGTCAGTTTTATGAAACTTATCTACAGAAACTTTAGATATCAATATGCCAGCAGAATTTTTCTTTTATTGTGAATACTGATAAGTTTATTTTACACTTTATAAGGAAATTCAAAGCACCAAGAAAAACTGAGATAATCTTAAAAGATAAGAACAAAATTAGGTAAAATTTACTCCCAGATATCAACACTTTATGGTGTAGGGTCAATTGCAAATAGATACTGTACACAAGAAGTCAATTCCAAATGGTTCATTTAAACAAATGTGAATTAAATTAGAGGTAAACTAAACATTTTAGAAGGAAACCTGGGAGAATAACTCCATAACCTTGTAGTAGGAAAATAATACCCTAAATGAAATGCAAAAAAACTGATAATTGAGGTTCACTGAAATGAAAAACTTCAGTTTCACAAAATTCACCATTATGAGAGTAAAAATGAGGGTGAGAGGAATAACTGAAGGTGAGAAACTGTTAAAGAGGCTGTTGTAATTATCCAGGGCTCTCATTCCTGCTCTCTCTGCCTGAAATAGTAAGTACAACCTTCTCACCTAGTTATACCAACTTGCTCTCCAAATATCAGCTCTATTGTAACTCATCCAGAAGCTGCCTACTCTGTCCCCTTTCCCATTAAACCTCACTATAGTTTTCATAGTATCTATTATGACACTTATCATATTTGAAAATTTATTTGAATTCTTGGTTAGTATTTGCTTCACTAAATTATATAGATCAATCTGATTTTTACGCATTGTTGTTTATTACAATTTGGTGCTTGGCATAGAAGAACCCAGTAAATATTTGTTAAATGAATAAATGAATGAGGGAATGGATGAATAAATAAGATTCAATATAAGATCAATATAGAAGTCAAAGGTTCAGAAAAGGTAGGGGAGAGGGGTGGGATTATGGCTATAAAAGAGTATGAAGAGGGATCCTATGGTGATAGAAATGTTCCCTTATCTTGACTGTATCAATGTTAATATTCTGTTTTACCAAAATGTTACCACTGGGGGAAATGGATATATATGAGGGTTCCCTGTTTTATTTCTTAGATTGGTATGTGAATCTACAATTATCTCAAAATAATGTTTAAATAAAAGTGATGCTCAACCTGTAGAATTTGGCCTAAAACTCTATCCTGTTCACTAAATTAAAAGGTGAGGAAAGCCTAAATAATTTAATGTGACTTCTGGTAGACTTTTCCACTAACTAATGACTGTAACAATAGTGAAATAGCTATGCATGTCTATGTGCTTCTGCTATGAATGCTAGACTGGAAAACTTAAACATGTAATTTTTGAGACATAGATTGTACTAGATTTGAATGGAATGTTCCATAAACTTTGGTATAGTTTGGAGAGGTAAAGGCCCTTTTGAGGGTATTATTCTTTCTGTATTCATGGTATGTCATTGTTGGATTGTAAGGTAGTAGTATACCATGTAAATCTAAGTATCCTCAAGGCAAATATCTTCTCATGCTTTATTTAGCAGAAATACTTAAATTTATAATGGACGTGACTATTTCTAGGCCTTGGTCAGAAAGTTTCCTTGGACCTGCAAAAGCCAGAATATTTGCCATTTGTTTATAGAGCTGGGAGAAAAGAACTTTCAAGAGGTAGCTGGCCTCTGTCTCTGTCAAAAGAGAAAAAAATTATTGCAAAAATCCCTACTTAGTGAGAAGGCTATTTGGGAATCGATAAAATAGGAGAGAGTCAATATTAGGATTATATCCAGAGATCATCTATATCTGTATCTGTAGAACAGCTCTCTCTCCCCATATATATGTATATATGGATGATTCCTGGATATCACTCTGAGCGTGTGTGTATGTGTGTGTGTGTGTGAATGTGCACGCACATTTCTTTTTTTTTTTCTTTCTTTCTTTTTTTTTTTTAAAGACAGAGTCTCACTTTGTCACCTTTGGTAGAGTGCTGTGGCATCATAGCTCACAGCAACCTCCAACTCTTGGGTTCAAGCAATTTTCTTGCCTCAGCCTCCCAAGTAGCTGGGATTACAGGCTTCTGCCACAACACCCTGCTATTTTTAGAGATGGGTCTCTCACTTGCTCAGGCTGGTCTGGAACTTTTGAGCTCAGGGCAATCCACCCACCTTGGTCTCCCAGAGTACTAAGATTACAGGACTGAGCCACTGTGCCCAGGCAATGTGTATGCATTTCTTACGTAGATGATCTCTGGATATAAAATGATCTTTCTTAAAAACATATTGGGATTTTCTTTCTCTTTAGGTACATAGTGGTAGTTGTGGGAAGATTCCTTTTAGATTTGGTCAGTGTCTAGTTAATAAAATGTACATTTTTTCCCCCTAAAAGACAAAGAAAATTTTGTTTTCAGTCCTTATAAGCTACATTAAAAACATTATCTGTATGTTTCTTTTACAGTTCTTTGAGTAATTATTTTGATTTTTCTCCCAACTCAAACTCTGCCTCCTCCTTTCTACTATTTTCTTTGATTACTATCCTCCCCTTCCATAGAATTTGAAGAACAAAATAACCCTGCAATTATATGTTGCAACTGCTCAATAATTGCAAACACAGTGCTTGAGGCCTTCACACAATGGGTTGATACAAAGATAGAACCCTCAGGCCATCTCTGTTGGAGATATTTATCATCATTCAGAAGTGAATAGAGTTATTTGGGAAAATGGTTTTTGAAAAAAAATAATAACTTAAAGGATGTTGGCTGAGAGAGTGGCCAAAATCCAATAGTCCACAAACCCACAAACAAATGAGAATAAAAAAGTAACAGAACACATGGAAACAGCATTTAATTGATGCTGAAATGAAAGAAGGTTTCTGGGAAGGAAGGTGAAGAGGACAGGGTGGAATCAAGCCTTGTTTGGAAATTTGATGACTAAGATATAAGAGGGAGTAAGCAGCCTGTTGCATTGGCTCATGAGAACCAATCAGCCATGCTGAGCACAGCTGCAGAAGTAGTAATGAAATCACTGAATTGTGCAGAAATAGACATAGATTTTTTCTAGATGGAGAAACAACAAAAATGGAAATGAAGTCATCAAATATTTTCTTGAAAACTTGTAGACAATCTGTTCTTTACAACTAATGGGTAAAGTGTTAGTCTTTATAAAGTAGAGCTCTAAATAAGATTTATTTTTCTTATATAACAAGATACCTTAGAAGATATGGCTGAAAGATAAACATCACTATGAAAAGGACTTGAAAAAGTTGGGCAAAAGACTTCAAAGGTAAGTTATCTATGCTTTTCTTTAAAATCTCTAGATTTAAGCAAAAATTATGGTGAAGGCCACAATATCACATATTTAGAATGATTCTAGGTCAATGGAGTTATTTAGTGTTAGGAAAGGAAAGAAAAAGAAAGAAAGAAAATGAACACTCAATGTCAAAATTAATGAAAAAAAAATAAGAAATAACCATAAGATCTCTGCTCAAGCAAGACATGCTTTAGATCCCAAGACATAAATAGATTGAAAGTAAGATATACCATAAAACAATAACCAAATAGAGTTGGAGTGCCTATATTAATATCAGACAAAATAGACTTTAACAAAATTGTTACTGGAGACAATAAAAGGATGAATACATGAAGACAATCCATTATAAATCTATATGAACCTAACAACAGAGCCCAATAAAGCAAAAATGGACAAAATTAAAGGAAGAAATAAATAATCCAACAATAATAGCTGGAGATATCAATGACTCATTTTCTTTTTTTTTTTTTCCAATGACTCATTTTCAGTAATGGATAGAACAACTAGACAGAGACCAACAAAGAAATAGAAGGTTTACATAGCACTATCAAGAAAGTAGACCTAACAGACATTTGTAGGACACTCTGTTCAATAGTGGCAGTAAACATGTTCTTCTCATGTTACACTGTCGAGATTGACCATAAGGTAAACTATAAAACAAGTCTCACTAAATGTAAAACAATTGAGACTATACACCTTTTTTGCTATAATCACAAATGAATTCAATAATGTGATGAAATTTGTGGAATCACATACATGCAAAATTAAATACACTCCTAAGTAACCAATGGGTGAAAGAGCAAATCAAATTAGAAAATGGTTTGAGATGAATTAAAATAAAAGGGCAACATGCCAAAACTTATAGGATGTGGCAAAAGCAGTGCTTACAGGGAAATTTATTACTTTCAGTATATACATATACTTGTTGTTGTTGTTAAGAGACAGGTCTCACTATGCCCAGGCTAGAGTGCAGTGGCTATTCACAGATGCAATCCTACTACTGATCAGCATGGGAGTTTTGACCTTCTCCATTTCTGATGTGGGCTGGTTCACCCCTCCTTATTGTCCATCAATAAGCAAGTTCACCCCTGCTCCCAGGAGGTCACCACATTGATGGTGAACTTAGTGCGGACACCTGATTGGCATAGCACACTACAGCCCAGAATTCCTGGACTCAAGCAATCCTCCTGTCTCAGCCTCCTAAGCAGCTGGGACTATAGGCACGTTCCACTGCATCCAGCAGTACTTACATTCTTTTTTTGTTTGTTTGTTTTTATTTTAAATCATCGCTGTGTACATTAGTGCAATCACCTGTACCCATTCTAAGATGCACCATAGATGTGGCCCTACCCATTACCCTCCCTCCACTCAAACTTCCCCCCTCCCTTCCCCTTCCTTGGCCCTTTTCCCATAGTCTTGTGCTATAGTTAGGTTATAGCCTTCATGTGAAAGCTATAATTTAGCTTCATAGTAGGGCTGAGTACATTGGATACTTTTTCTTCCATTCCTGGGATACTTTGCTAAGAAGAATATGTTCCAGCTCCATCCATGAAAACATGAAAGAGGTAAAGTGTCCATCTTTCTTTAAGGCTGCATAGTATTCCATGGTATACATGTACCACAATTTGCTAGTCCATTCGTGGGTTGATGGGCACTTGGGCTTCTTCCATGACTTAGCAATTATGAATTGGGCTGCAATAAACATTCTGGTACAAATGTCTTTGTTATATTGTGACTTTTGGTCTTCTGGGTATAACCCTAGTAAAGTAATTATAGGATCAAATGGCAGGTCTATTTTTAGGTCTCTAAGTATTCTTCAAACATCCTTCCAGAAGGAACGTATTAGTGTGCATTCCCACCAGCAGTGTAGAAGTGTGCCCTTTTCGCCACATCATTATATGTAAATTTAATGTTAGCAATGTGAATATTACAAAGGTATATTTTGTTATGTGATATGGTTTGGGTGTTTGTCCCCTCCAAATCTCACATTGACATGTGATCCCCAATGTTAGAGGTGGGGCCTGGTGGGGTTAGACAAATTTGGTGGTTGGTGGTAAAATAATTAAAATAATTTATTTTAAATTATTACAAAATTAATAATTGTTATTATTTATGCTAAAATAATTAAATGAAACATGTAAGAGTTTAGCAAGAAAGGGAAAGTTTATTAATGACCTGTGCAGCAGGCTAGGCCTTGTCCTAGTAACTGCACACCCTGTGAAAACACAGCTTTTAGATTTTATGTACAATTTTGCAGAAATAGCAACTGCTCCTTGGTAAGTTCCCTTATTTTTTAGTTATTTTCTGATTGTTCAATACAAGGTATTTATTAACCTTATTCCTAAAACAGCCCAGGTCAACCCAATTCTTTTTTTTTTATTTTGCAGTTTTTGGCCGGGGCCAGGTTTGAACCCACCACCTCTGGTATATGGGGCTGGCGCCCTACTCCTTGAGCCACAGGCACCACCCAGGTCAACCCAATTCTATCTTTCTGTCCTACTGGAAAATTCCTGGGGCACTGATCAACCTCTTTCCCAGAATAGCCCAACTGTGATGTCTTAATTAGCCAAATTCCTATAGTAAACTGGGTCAGTCTGACTGTCCCTGCCCTGCGCATGTCTACCTAACTGTCAATATTCCCCCTTCTGATTTGCATAGCCCTATTCTTTGGGAAATGGGTAGGTTAGCATTCTGGCTGCTGCCTGCTGAAATTGGGTAAGTTGAGCATTGAGTTCTGCAACAAATTCTGTCAGGGCAGAGATGGATGTCCATTCAGAAAACTGCAGTAAATGGGGCAAAGTTCATACATGTGGGAGTTTTCATACAGGGAGGTATCCTATTGTTGTAATAGGACTGAGTGATAACCAGCATTGTAAGCAGATAGGCTCTAAGCGAGAAGAAATAAATCTTGTTATATAGGACCAAAAACTAGAATTAGTTTAAGTATGGTAGTAGGGGTTAAAAGAAGAGTAAGCCATAATGAAAAGGAAGTTCTAAAATACTCTAAGAAGGAGCTTAACCATGATGATTCATGGGCTTTGTTCTTTGAGATCTTCAATTATCTTAATATTTCTTTTAAGGATGTCCAAACTTTCTGCCACCTGGCCAGTGGTGTTAATCCAAAAGCAACAAGACTCATTAAGGAGTGCACAAGTGCCCCCCATTTCAGCTGTGAACAAATCAAATGCTCTTCTGTTTTCGAATGCCACATCTTTGAGATGATTTAGAAACCATTGCTGGACCTCAATAGCAGTAACATTGGCCTGCCAAGATTCCTGCATCATAACAGAGATATTAATAACAGACATTTTTAATAAAAGGAAGCCAGCAAAGAAGCTTCTGAAATCAGAATGTCTTATTCTGGGTTGCCATAATATGGAGTTATCTGTAGCATGGCTGCCCCAGTCATGGTTTCTTAAGGAATCACTTGGAGGAATAAAATCTCTTTTATGTCTAGGGCATAGGGACTATTCTATGAAAGAGCCAAGATTAGGAATTTGGCTTGAAGTTGCCATTTCCTTGTTGGTCAGGAACATGGCATCTGGGAGGATGGTAACTAAGGTATAGAGGCTGTGCCAGTGTTGAGGTATCATCTGATACAGACTAGATCCACATAGATAGAAATGCCCTGTCCCTGTGAGATGAATAACTGTTGTGTGTCCTTGAGGTCTGGCTTGTGGGAATGGCATATTTAAAAATAATTCTTCAGGTGTTATAACCTATTGCCCTGAAAAATACTCATTTACACATAAAGGTGAGTAGTAGTTTTGCTAAGCCTTGTAAATCCTGTTGGGTTAAGTCTTGGACTGCAGTTTAACCAAAAAGTTGAAGACTATTCCTAAAGCCTTGTGAGAGAACTGTCCAAGCCAGCTGTTGGGCCCTCCCTCCTGTGTTGGCCCATTCAAATGCTGTCTACCCAGGTCTACAGATATACAATAAAAGGAATTTTAGAGATCCGATATGGTAAACCTTGATGCTGATGGATGTGTTTGTCCCAGTAGGGTATAGGGGTTAGGGACCACAGGGTGAAGTGGGATTACTACTGCCTTGTTAATAATGTGAGGTCTTGGATGACGTGAGAGGAGCCATCCTTTTTTTCCACTGCCAGGATAGGAGTATTACAGGGTGACTGAAGAGGGCAGCACTTCCCCTGTCCCACTGGCTCCCCGGCCAGTGGGGCAAAGAGCTGCTCAATATCCCATCCCTTTGCATTTATAACACAGAGGTTTTGCAGGGTGACAGCAGTTTTGGAAAATGCCCCAACTTGTAGCAGATATAGCATTTAGGATCACCAGAAGTGGACCTAGATGTCCCTCAGGCATTGGCCTGCCCACGAATATGATTAATAATTGGGGATACCTTTCTCCTTCTGTTCCCCTTTTGTATTCCTGACCTTAAATTCCTGACCTCTATTGTAATAGACTGTATTTGGAATGGCAGAAGTTCCTCTAAAGATGCTTGGGAGTTTGGGGATAAAAGTTTTTGGAGTTTTTTCTGATATCTGAGGCTAACTGAGTTAAGAATTTGTCTTTCAGGATTACTTTATCCTCATAACTTTTAAGATCTAGTGCAATATGTTTGGCGGGGTGTCTTCATGATATTGGACAAAAGCGTTTTCTTCTGAGAATTAAGTGATACCAGCCACTGCCCCATAAGCACTAACTTTCTGTCAGGCCATGCAGAGGCCAGATATTATACATAATATATAATGATCTTGTTCCTACCACTGCGATTGGTCATTATAATCCCAACTAGGATCAGAGGCAGGCATGGCTGTGTCCCCTATAGGGTAATTATCATTTCCCACTCAGCCTTCCTGGAAATGTGCTCCCACACAGCCAAGGCTGCTATTTGCTTTAGGAACAGGGATTCCCTACTTTACATGACCAGCCACCCTATGGAGTCTCAAGAATAGAGATAACTGTCCTCAATAGCAGACATTTCTTAGTAAAATTGAGATATGTCTCTGATATCCCCAATTGTTGATATGGTGGAGAACAAGGAACCTATTGATGATGGAGGAGGTGTATGGACAACGTCCCCATTGCTTGGCAGATAGCTGGCCATTCCTGGTGGAAAAGGCACAGGTCTCTCCTCTTCCCCAACAATCTAAAACATGCCACTCCCTTTACCCTCATCAATTAAGTAAAACATGGGGGAAGAAGTCAAGCCTAGGTGTTCAGGGCAAAGTGGGTGAATCCATCTCAAACCTACTCTCCCTATATTGGCCAGCCACAAAGTACATGGCTCCTGGGACTCTTGCCTGATATTCTTCCAACAGTGGCACAATGAAAAAAAAAAAATAATGAGCATGTTATGTTAACATTAAAACACCCCCATCATCATTTGAAGAACTTAAAAAAAGGAAGGAGAGGGAAGGAGAGGAGGGGATTGGAATGTTCCCAATTAATGGACATGATGTAAGGGTATTGGGCCACCTTTTGGGTACAGGACACAACTATAAGAGGGACTCTACCTAACATGTAAATATTGTAACCTAGTTGTTTGTACCCTCACATTAATATGAAATAAAAAAGAAAAGACAAGAAAAAGAAAAAAGAATGAGTATACCAAGAAGAACTGGTCTTAATAATTCCCACATCAGTCATTGGGCAGTTTTCCTTTTCTTTTCAGCCATAGGCTAACAGGCCCAAACCTGTAAGGACCCTAAAAGGATGGAGTCTCAGTTTCCTAGCCAATGAAAGGTGGCAAAACATACCTCCTTCTGGCTGGCTTGCCAAAATGTTAAAGAAGAGCAGTGGTTCTAGGTAATCACTAAAATAATAAAATGAAATAAGAATTTAGCAAGAGAGAGTTTATTAAGGACTTGTACAGCAGGCCCTGTGATTGTAGACATTGTGAAAATGCAGTTTTTAAATCTTATGTATAATTTTGAGGAAGTATCTGCTGCTCCTTGGGAAGTTCCCCTATTTTTTACTCACTTTCTGATTGGTCCATCCAGGGTGTTGATAAACCCCATTCTTAAAAAAGCCCAAGTCAACCTAACCGTATCTGTCTGTCCCACTGGAAAGTTCCTAGGGCACTGATCAATCTCTCTCAGAATAGCCCAATGGCAAGGTCTTAGCCCAATTCCTATAATAGCCTGTGTTAGCCTGACTCCTGCTACTCTGCTCATGTTTAGTTAATTGCCTAGCAGTTGGAGGTGTTTGGGTCACCACACCGTGTGAGATCCCTCATGAATGGCTTGGTACTCTACCTGCAATAATGAGTTCTTACTTTGTTAGTTCATAGGAGAGCTGGTTTGAAAGAGACTGGCACTTCCTCTTCCCTCTCTTTTCTCCTCTGCCGTGTGACACACCTGCTCTACTGTCGCCTTCCACCTTGATTTGAAGCTCCCTGAAGCCTCAACAGAAGCAGATGCTGCTGCGATACTTCTTGTACAGTCTGCAGAAACATGAGACAAGTAAACCTCTTTTCTTTATATATTACCCAACCTCAGGCATTTCCTTTATAACAATGCAAAGCAGACTAATACACCATGTTAAGCAAAAATCCTTATATTTTTTATTTATTCGTTTTAAGAATTTGACAGCTAACAGATACCGACAATACTTACATATTAAATATGTAATCATTGTTAAATTTACACTAATTTCTATATTTTCTAGAATGAGTTTCATATATAACCTTTGCCTTAAAAAATTTAAATGCAGGCTCGGCGCCTGTGGCTCAAGCGGCTAAGGCACCAGCCACATACACCTGAGTTGGAGGGTTCGAATCCAGCCCAGGCCCGCCAAACAACAATGATGGCTGCAACCAAAAAAAAAAAAAATAGCCAGGCGTTGTGGTGGGCGCCTGTGGTCCCAGCTACTTGGGAGGTGGAGACAGGAGACTCGCTTGAGCCCAGGAGTTGGAGGTTGCTGTGAGCTGTGATGCTATGGCACTCTACCCAGGGCAACAGCTTGAGGCTCTGTCTCAAAAATAAATAAATAAATAAATAAATAAATAAATAAATAAATAAATAAATAAGTGCAGCCTATGAAGAAGAGTTGGTACCCATACTTCAGAAATTATTCTATGACATTGAGAAGGAGGGACTCCTTCCAACTCATTCTATGAAGCCAGTATCACCTTGACACCAAGCCAGATAAGGACACAACATGGTATATTATCTTCTTACTTTGTTTTACAAAAATTAACTTAGAGGCATAAAACCATAAAAATTGTAGAAGAAAATGTAGGACAGACTCTTCTAAATATTGGCCTAGGCAAGGAATTTATGACTAACACTCCAAAGGCAATTACAGAAACAACAAAAATAAATGAACTTGATTAAATTAAAAAGCTTCTGGATAGCTGAGCACGGTGGCTCATGCCTGTAATCCTAGCACTTTGGGAGGCCAAGGCCGCTGGATTGCTTGAGCCCATGAGTTCAAGACCAGCCTGAGAAAAAGTGAGACCCCATCTCTACTAAAAATAGGGAAATGCAAATATAAATAACAATGAGATACTGCAGTACAATTCACAATTGCATTTCCCTTATGATTAGTGATATTGAGCATTTTTTCATATGAGTGTTGGCCATTTGTCTATTTTTTTTTTTTAACATACAGACACCAGGTTCAGAAGACTGTCCATCAATTCATAGGTGGATTATCAAAACATGTATGGTAAGCACGAACTACCAAAGAAGTTTTTATTTCAGAAATACATAGAGAACTTTTTACAAACAATATGACAAAAGAAAACAACCCAGAAGAAAAAAAATGAGCAAAAGACTTGAATAAACACTACACAAAAGAGGACATACAGGTAGCCAATAATTGTAAGAAATCCATCCACTTCTAGGGTGGTGTCTGTGGCTCAAGGCGTAGGGCACCAGCCCCATATACCAGAGGTGGTGGGTTCAAACCCAGCCCTCGCCAAAAACTGCAAAAAAAAACAAACAAAAAAAAACATCTACTATCTACTTCTATTGCTCTAATTTATATAAGGCTTGAAACTGGGAAGTTTATCTTTTAGGATTTTAAGAAGTTGAGATTGTAGTTATATTTGGGAAGAAGTACCAACTAGAAGGAGGTATGTGGGGGCTCCCGAGTTTTAGAAATAGATGGCATATCTGCAACATTGTTTTTCATGGTACTGTCTCTACTGTGGTTCTTTTTCTTTATCTGGATGATAGTTATACACATATTGAGTTTGTTCAGTTTCTGAAAGTTCATAAGGCTTTACATTTATTGTTGTTCACATTTCTGTTTTCACGTATATTTGAATAATAAGTCTATGAGCATACACATTAACAAACTAAAGCCAATTAACATTACACCACAAAAACTTCACTGTGTAAAAAAAAAAAATATCCAGGCCACAGACATCTTGTAGACCACCTGTTTATGATTTTTGTCTAGTAAATGTATCATAAATTTAAAGGTTAAATAAAGCATTGGAAGAATATTAGAGAACATGTAGGAGGGAGAGCAACCTTTATGATTTCAGAAATTGTATAAAAGTGGAAGCTGGGGACTGTGATGCACAATTGTAGTCCCACATACTCGAGAGATTGAGGTGGGAGAATCCCTTGAGTCCAGGAGTTCGAGGTCAGCCTGGACAACATAATGATACATTGTGTCTAAAAAGAAAAACAGTCAATGATAGATTTAACTACAACAACGAAAATTCTGCACATGAAATAAAATAACAGAGCAAAAATACAAATGAGAAAGTACAACCATTGCAGAAAATGTAAAATATTAGGAATAAACCTAAAACCATATCTGTATAAGCTGTATCAGTATAAGCTATATTTCTGATGGACAATAATTTTTACTTCTTCTTTGGAAAATTCCTCATATGCCAGAGGTGGCGAGTTCAAACCCAGCTCTTGCCAAAAACTGCAAAAATAAATAAATAAATAAGCAAACATCTGAAGATAAATATCTGAATGTATATAATAAATATTTTAAAATAATAGTTTTATATAGGCTTATAAGCATAAATCAAGGAATGTCAACCCTATCCTCAAATGCATTCTTATTTCCTAAAACAAGATGACCTTTATCACTAATTAGCATATTAACTCACCAATGATTAACACTCATTACCTCATAATACCTATATTGTGCAATTCTGGTTGAGTTTATCTGTTAATAGTCATGCTATTGCCTTCTGAAATTTTGTGTACCTTTGGAATATTAAATATATATGTATCTAACATTTTGCTAAAAATACTATTTCTCAAAGCCAACAAATGAGCAGCAGGATTTCTTGTTTTATAAAAACATATTGTAAAGTGGTAAGAATCAGTTACTATAATTATATCGAATGATAAAAAGCAATTAAAATATGTGCAGCCCTAGAAATTTGTCTTTCGGATAGATTCTGTGTAACAAATAAAACAAACTCAACTGAAAGAGCTTAATCTTTCATATACATTAATATCATAGAATAGAAGGGTAATAATTTTATACCTTAGATTCTCTCCTAATTTTGTGAGCTTTGCTCCATTGTTACTGTCATTGACTAAAGTATTGACACTTTTGTGCTTCTAATATTTGTCCCATCATCCAAATATTCAGCCTTGAGCTCTCACCTCTGTGTCTATATCAACTTAATGACTTTGTTTCCTAGAACGTTCTTCATGTGAGTTTCCTTAAATTCACTATAAACACCTCATCCATGAACTAATATCAGGTATGTATCCATACCGGAGTTTGTTGTCTTTTTATCATGTCCCTTGAGACATAATCACCCACAAACTAATCATATTTACCATTTGTAATCAAGGAAATAATTACCAATCTAAACTTCTTTAATGTGGAGTTCCAAGTCTCTGAAATAAAAGATTAACATATTGATCTTGGAATTGGTATGGAGGTACAACCACACAGATCATGAGTTTAAACTACGCATATCATGTATCAAATGAACCACAAAAACCATTGAGAATAAACATTTTAGAAATAGATGACATGTCTGCAACAGTTTTCTTATAGAACTATCTCTGCTGTGGTTTCTTTCTCAGTTATTAATGTCACCATGACACTCAACTGACATTTTGAAGTTATTAATGACAGTGTCACACATCAATGAACAACTTTCTGTCAGGGTTATCGACCCAAGCATACAAATGTGAGTGACTGGATTCTAACATGGCTTTTTCCTTCCCCATTTTGGTTTCCACCTTAAGTCAAGTACTCTGATTTGCTGTATAAGCGCTGGGCCACTAAGTTTTGTTTTTTAATTGACTCTAGCTCTCAGTATGTAAACAACTCAAAAAGGAAAACTGATGCAAGAGTTAACTATTGGAATTTCATAACTGAATACACATTCATGTATGCAGTCTACATAATGGATAAGAGTTATGCTTTGATGTGTTCTGTAAGTTCTAAATAAACTTGAGACTCAAGGGTCTGGCAGTGGCATTTATAACTCATTCTTTCTAAGAAAATTATAGTCAGCAAATATTTATTACATGCTTATTATGTGAAAGAGATAGGAATAGATATGTACTGCAAAGAATATAAAGGCAAGTAAGATATAATTCTTACACTCTGGGAATGCAAGTGCATATGTTGATTTGGTACAAGAAGTATTTCTTCTAATTAATATTTTTCTTCCAAATAAATGATGTATCTTCAATGTACTTATATTTTTGAAACCTCTCCTTAAAGATGAGAACTAGCTGCCCTATCACATTCATATCATCTATGTAATATTTTTAATTTTTTTAATTTTTTTTATTTTTCAGAAACAGAATGTCTGTCGCCCAAGCTGGAGTACAGTAGTGTGATCATAGCTCACAGAAGCTTCCAATTTATGGACTTAAGCTATCCTCTCATCTTAACCTCCCAAGTACCTAGCACCACAGGTACCCACCACCATTCCAGGCTAGCTTTTATTTATTTATTTATTTTTTTTTTTTTGTAGAGGCGTGGTCTCACTATGTTGCCCAGGCTGGTCTTGAACTATTGGCCTTAAGTGATCATCCGCCTTAGCCTCCCATAGTGTTGGGATTACAGGCTTGAGCCACCACACCTGTCCCTTGAAGAGTGTATTATATAAACAGTACCTTTAATCAGCAAATGAATATTGTGTATGTCCATTTTACAACAAATATTTTGTCATTTGCAAAATTTTAATTCTTAAGCAGTGAGTTGTTAACTTGTTTCCAAACTGCAAACTGTTAAGAAATATAAGTACTTAGAGGATAAAAGGACAGATTAACTATTAATGTAATGTGCCTGCAATAGTTGACACCCTACTTAGCATGACCATTATGTACTACAGCCTACAAAATTATTCTTCATGCTCCCACAGCAGAGCTAGTGCACCATATGGCCGTGCTTGTTTTTTGTCAAATAATTTTTACATAAACAGCTGGTGAACTGTTTTTATTGTAACAGTGCACATATTTTTTGAGACAGTTGGGAAAGATTGATGCAACTCTAGTCACTGCCTGTTTTTATGTCACTGTTAAGGAGAAATTCAAATTCATATTTTTAAAATGTGGACTTGTATTCCTGTCACCACGGTCAGTTCATAAGAAAGATTTTGTTTTTTCATTTAGTGAATTATTGACATGTTTATAAACTTGTAGCAAGAAATAAAAAGTAATCAAGAGGGATCTTCAACTTAACATGGCATATTCAGTGTTTATTTTTATACTCTTGTGAATTTTTAGAGTGTAGAGCTGGTATGTTTTGTACTATTTTATAGGCAGTTTTAATATGACTATATTTGGTTTTGAAACATAGCTTTAACACATTTTGATAAGTGAAATCATAACCAGAAGATTTTTAGCATTTTTGTGTGTATCTGAGATTTGAGTTGATTTGACGACTATTTGCTCCAAAAGCACACACTCCCAACCTCCTCAATAAGAAATTTCAAATTTTGTCTATTAAAGTCTAGATGGTTCTAAATATGGGGTTCAAAAATACAAGTGGAGGCATTTTCTTGTGAATTCTAAAATAATTATGACCACTCCTCAGGTTTCCTTTTTATAAAGAGATTATCATAGGGCTTAGAATGTGAAACTGTAAAGCTTTAAGTCTTTACATCTAATTTTATATTTAATGCTTAAAAATTCTCCTGAAACCAGAAGATACTCCCATTAGAACAATGGTAAAGATTTACATTTACTGTATCCCATTAATTCCTTTTTCATAGGGTATTAGAGACTATAAAACATGTTTCATGATGGAAAAAAATGAATGCTGATTATTGTGCCATCAAAACCCTTAGGACTCTGGGGTCAGAGCAATCAAAAGCACCTGCCTACCTGTCACATACTAACGGTAAGTGTGTGTAAAATATGAGGAAGGAAGATTTTCCCCAACCCTATAGCTTTCATTATATTCACCTGTCCTTTATATCTTAAATTAATTTCATTTAGGGGCCCATAGACATATTTTTACAGAATACTTTATTTTTACATACAAAAACAGGCAGACATGATTTAACTTCCTACTGAAGAAACTCATCTGGAAGAAGCTTTGCAATAGTGAGTACATGTTGTAACTTGTCACTTAAACATTTTAGTACTTCAAACCCATTTGTTTAACTGGATTTTAATTGATGCACTGTTTATTGTCTCTCCGATATATAATATTCACAGGAATGTTAAGAAAATGAATTAGGTGAGACCATCATTTTTATAAAGGCTTCCCCTTTCCAGGTAAATCATCCACTCATTTCACTTCACCAAATGGTCGGGACCAAGAAGGAGAAAATGAAGTACGAATGATTTCAACTATTAAATGGAATATATAACTGTTAGAGACAAGTCTTTATGGCTCACTTCTGTTTATGTGAGCGAATTGCCCTTTGTTCTACAACTTTTCAAGGAAGGTTTGTAGAGAACAGTCTTAGAAGATAAATATAACATCTCCAGAGCAGAGGGTAGGTATGTTTGTTGCCCTATTAGGCAAGATTCAGGTTTCCTAAGCTCAGGGTTCCTCTCCTGTAAGGCAACCCAATGCATGGGACGGTGGCACCCAGACTTCTTCACATCTCCCTGTGAGAACTGGGGAGAATCAGTGCAAGAAAATGCATATACTCTGGCTACTACCATTGCAAACCGTGACAGCCTAAATTCTTAGCGTGCAAGAAGGGCAAAATCTCAGACACTTCACAGTTCTTAACAGCAACCACATCTCTCTGGTTTTCCTATTTAGAAACAAAACCGCATTGATAGCCTTTATAGGTATACAAATGGATAACATTTAATTTTTTTCGTTTTTTCCTACTTTGTTTTGTGATAAATTTTAATGTGTACCATCAGTTAAAACTTCTTCAAGTCAATTAACTCGCTTCCTGCATAACATTAAAATGTGAAATATGTAATATGGTGAGGAGTGGAAGTAAAACAAGGAATATACTTTTGACATCAGTTATGTACAACCATTTTAACTTCTCTGCTTGTAGCATTCCATTTTATGTTTTTATTTTTTTATTTTTTATTAAATCATAGCTGTGTAGCTGTGTACAATAATGAAAGAACATCAAACTCTGACTTGGCGCCCGTAGTACAGTGGCTACAGCACCAGCCACATACACCAAGGCTGGAGGGTTCAAACCCAGCCCAGGCCAGCTAAACAACAATGATAACTGCAACGAAAAATAGCCAGCATTGTGGCGGGTGCCTGTAGTCCCACCTACTTGGGAGGCTGAGGCACGAAAATCACTTAAGCCCAAGAGTTGTAGGTTGCTGTGAGCTGTGACGCCATGACAATCTACTGAGGAAAAAATAGTGAGCCTCTGTCAAAAAAAAAAAAAAAAAAAAAAAAAAAAAAAAGAACAACAAACTCGCCCAGGTTAAGTCATGATGATAAAAGTAAATTCTATACTGTTACACATATTATTTTTATTTAAGTTCATTTTTACTTTAACTATGTCAGAATTTTAAGTATATACGGGGCTTCCACAAAGTTCATGTTCAATTTAAAATAATTTAACATAGTAAATTGCACACAAACTTTATGGCCTCCCTATATAATTTGTAATGTTTATATTTATATGTAAATATAAAATTCGAGTAATATATGTGAATATATAAGCCACATCACTGTAAACTTTTTTTGCTAATTACATGGATTTTTTCTTCTTCTTTCCTGTATGTTTAAATGGTCTGAGCAATTAAGAAAGATAGGAAACAAATTAATTCTCTTCCTAGTCTGCATTGATTATCTTTTGTAATTCTCTAAGATCACTGCAGGCAACTTTTTCATAGGAGTATATTTAAGACTACAGAGTAGAAACAAATGTATTTAACTACTGACAATTTCCATGACTCTCTGTCATAGGCTTTTGTCTCCCCCATAATTGTTTTTTACTATTAGATACAGCCAGTCCCCAGCTTACAAATGAGATAGGTTCTGCAGGTTTGTTAAGTTGAATTTGTGTGCAAGTTAGAACAGGTGCATTTACCTATTACTTGGAATAGCCTCTGTTCATAAGTGCAAGTAGTAAGGAAGCCGAGCGTTTGTAACTCAGAGACTGCCTGTATTGTACAATTTTAAACATAAACTCCTAGAGGGAAGGGAGGACGAGCCGTTTTACATGCCTGCATGATACTGCAAATATCATCATTCAGTTCTGTGTACTAATTCCATGTCCTCGTTTTCCACACTGCTAGGATAGAGGATTTCTTCTCCCTCATTATCATCAGCATCAGTGTTTATTTCTTGGCCCTGATATTGATCAGCATCCTGACACTGGTGGGGTTAGAGTTCTGAGCTACGTAACAGTTGTTCCTATCACCAAAGAATGAGGACTAGCCTAGACACTAGGAATAGTTTTAGTCCATCATTTTTATGCAGTTGTACTTGATGTTTTTATGGTAATCTTCAAAGATAAAATTAGACCATTGTGTTTGATTCTTTAAGAAACATTTTTAGTTCAGTAGACTATGAATAATGTTAAATGTCTTTCGAATAGAGTCTCAGCGTCACTCCATGCTTAGGACTGAAATCAAAAATCCCACATATGAGTAAACATGAGAAAATGAGACTTTGGGGGTATTCACTGCAACACTGTTAGTGTGATGATGTTTGAGGTTTGTGCTTCCTCTTCAATTGTTCCTGTTCTCAGACTTAGAAATTCATATAAAAGGCAATGCTAACATTGTTGCTAGCTCCTATGCAGCATGGTAAAAAATATAGATAAGTAAAAAATTAAAACAAAAATGTTGAAGATTGGCATATCTAAAGTTGTAAGCTGATGGAAGTATTTATTTTCTTTCTTTTCATTATATTGCATGTGTATGATTAACTTGAGTAACTGCCAAACTGTTTTCCAAAGTGGATATGCCAATCTACCCCACCAGCAAGGTATGAGAGTCCCTTCACACCTTTAGCAATACTTGGTATGGTCAATCTTTTTAATTGTACATAATTTAATAGGAATGTAGCAGTGTCTCCTTAGAGTTTTAATTTTTATTTCCCTAATAATTAATAATGTTGAGTATTTTTATGTGCCTCTTTGCCATTACTGATAGTGCTTTGCTGAATTGTCTGCTCTAACCTTCCACCATATGGGGTTATTTATTTTCCTACTGAGTTATAAGAATTCTTTATAAATGCTGGATGCAGCTCCTTTATTACATACATGCTTTGCAATTATTTTATCCCATTTTATGGATGGTCTTTTCATTCTCTTAGCACTATCTTTTGAAGAACAGATATTTTTAATTTTGGTGACGTCAAATCCAACAACTTGTTTTTTTATGGATTGTCCCTATGAGTTTTATCCAAGAAATCTTTGCCTACCTCTGGATCACAAAGTCTTTATCTGATGGGTTTTTTTTTTTTTTAATCATCTATATAGTTTTGGATTTTACATTTAGGTTAATGATTCATGGTTAGCTAATTTTTAAAAAATGGTGAAAAAATGAATCAAAGGTTTTGTGTTTTGTTTGTTTTAGTCTGTGTTGTGTTTTGTACGTGTATGTATGTCTTTTCAATTCTTTCAGTATGGTATGTTGAAAAGACTATTCCTTCTTCACTGAATTGCTTTTACACCAAGGCACAAAATTAGTTGCTTATATATATTGGGGTCTATTGTTTGTATTTCTATTCTGTTTCATTGATCTATTTGTCTATCTCTATGAAAAAAAAATCACACTGTCATGATTATTATAGTTTTATAATAAGTCTTAAGATCAGGTAGTATTTTGCTTTTCTTTCGCAAAGTCATTTTGGCTATTGGAGGACCACTGAAAATTAATAGAAATTAATTTTATAATCAATGTGTCAATTTCTAAAAAAAAAAATCCTGCTGTGAGTTTGATAAATCTAAAGTTCATGTAGGAGGACATGAAACTATATGTCTGCATAATCTTACTTTCCAATCCCTAACTTTTAATTAATTAATTAATTTATTTATTTTGGAGACAGAGTCTCACTATGTCACCCTTGGTAGAGTGTCATGGCGTCACAGCTCACAGCAACCTCAACCTCTTGGGTTTAAGCGATCCTCTTGCCTCCGCCTCCCAAGTAGCTGGGACAACAAGCACCAGCCACAACACCCAGCTATTTTTTGGTTGTGGCAGGCCCAAGCTGAATTTGAACCTGCCAGCTCTGGTGTATGTGGCTGGCGCCCTAGCTGCTGAGCTACAGGTGCCGAACCAGTCCCTAACTTTTAATTTAATTTAATTTTTGTTTTTAGAGACAGAGTCTCACTTTATCGCCCTTGGTAGAGTGCTGTGACATCACAGCTCACAGCAACCTCCACCTCCCTGGCTTAGGTGATTCTCTTGCCTCTGCCTCCCGAGTAGCTGGGACTACAGGTGCCTGCTACAACGCCCAGCTATTTTTTTGTTGCAGTTTGTCCGGAGCCGGGTTTATGGTTTTTATTTATTTATTTATTTTGCAGTTTTTAGCCGGGGCCTGGTTTGAACCAGCCACCCTTGGTATATGGGGCCAGCGCCCTACCCACGGAGCCACAGGTGCTGCCCCAATCCCCAACTTTTTAATTTTATCTATTTCCTATTATGCATTGGCAGGAACCCCTGTTACAATGTACAATAAAAACAGAAATGGTGGCTATTCTTACCTAGTTCTTAATAGCCAACATGTTTTTAGTAAGTATGACATTTGCCAAAGTTTTGTATTTTTATATATCCTTTATCTAGTTTGATAACATCTTTTTATCATGAATTAATGTTGATTTTCACAAAATATTTTCTATATTAATTTAGATAGGATTTTTCTCAATCTGTCAATGGTGGATGCCAGTCCTTGATCTAATTGGCATCAGATTTATTTTTCACTCTTTCCTTGCTCTATTCTCCATTGTTTGGGAAATGTCTCTTGCAGATCACAATTCCTAGGTTCTCTAACATTTGGCTGCTATCATGTTTCAGGCCTCACACGGCATCAACACAAAGTTGCAGCTCAGGAGGACGGGAGCAGCCAGAGATTTTTTTTCTTTTTTTTTGCCCTCTTCTCTTTCAGTGGTCACATCTTTATGGCTTTAGTCCTCATCATTATGATCCACCAGTTCAGGCTCCAGTAACATTATCAAATCTCTTTGTTTCTCTACCTCAGAGACTGAAGTGACTTTCTTAAGTTGCTAAGTATTGCTTTGCCAACCTCTGCCCTCTTTGGCTTATCCATCACCTGAGTAACTAATTTCTTGCCTCAAATTCCACCTGAATCACACATTTGGAATAATTTCTGTTTTTCTGGATAATCTCTAACAGTTATACTTGGGTAATTATATTGATTGATTTCCTAATATGAAACTCTCTTTTCATTCCCAGGAAAAACTCAACTCATTCACTAGCAGTTAGATGTGCTAAAGTCTGTTATATCGCACATAGCCAAAAGAAAATAGCCCACGGAGACTGCAACTTCCTCTAAATAACTATTTTTCTCTTCTTCTATTCACATTATTCTCAAAAATAATTTTTTCACTCACTAATATTTGCACACATTCAAAAAATTCTAGTAGCGAAAGGAATACAGAGTTATATTCAACTTGTAAAATAGTCAAGCACTACATGAAACTTGGAAACATTACCTTGGTTGTGGGAAACAGCCCAAGTGGTATAAGAGGGATATTTATAGAAAAAAACCCACATATATTTAAACATACAATAATTCAAGAAGCTAGAGAAATAAAACCATATTAAATTAGAAGACAGTGGACCCAACTATCAAAAGCTCATTCTTTGAAAAGATTTATGTAACAGACAATTGTATAGGTATCATCAACTAAAAAAAGAAAAAAGAAAAATAAGTGGTATTAGTTAAATAATAATGTACAAAATATTAGTCCACAAGGAATTTAAATGTTATAAGAGGACATGATAAAATACCATTACCAAATGGTGGACAAGGAATGATTACCATAGAAAGATATATTTCATCTAATAAACTCAAATGACAGAATCAAAAAATTAACTTTGTGCAACAATTAATTAATTAATTAATAAGTTCACTGGCCTTCAATGATTGCCAGCATCAGCAAAAAGCAAGACAAATATTAAATCTCCTTAAAAATGGATGTTACTTTCTTGTAATAAAAGTTCACAATATCACCTTGAAATTATTTCTCCAAATAAAAAAAGAGACAGGGAAAAAAAATGAACTTTAATCTAATAAAGCTTTTGTAAATTTAATGAAATTGAGAGGAAAAAGATTTTGTTGCAAAAATTCTGCTGTGTTCAATCAGCAAAATCCGAGCATGTGAAACTGAACAAAACATAAAATATGTTCCATTTTTAGTTTTTTGTTTTTTTAAACAAAAATAGTTACAAAGAAAATTCTATGTGTGTTGGGGGGAAGGACCTATAAATTAATGGACATTTAGCAATGATGACTAGATTTTATTTGGACTCTGGTTAAAGAAAAAAAATTTAAATCTATGGCAATCAGGTAAAAGTGAAAAATATTTAATTATTTAATTATACTGGATATTTAATTATAACAAATAATTAAATATTAAAGGTAGGATAAGTGTACTTGGTTTATGCATCTATCTTTTAGAAACAGATGCTAAAATATTTAAAGATGAAATGATATAATCTCAGGACTTGTTTCACATTATTCCATGTATTGATAATTGCTGATTCTGACTATCAAGTACATTCTCTCTCTACTGTTGAATATTTTGGATAATTTCTATAAAAGAAAGAATATATATAGCCTTTGAAATACCAAGTGAACAAAGACAGTTATTTAGGAAAACATGAATGACCCATTAGGTCCTGTTAAAAATAGAAATCTGTAATTGAACAATACAAAGTGAAACAATTTCAAATCTAAAGCTACCCTCAAATAAATGTTTTAGGACCAGGCAGCTAGGGGCCAGTTCTACCAAGTAATCAGAAAAAGACTAACCAACATCTTATGTAAACACAGCCAAAACACATACAAACATGAGAAAATGTTCCCAGTTATTGGATCTAGTTATTTTTCACATTTCTTCATTTTTCCAAGTCTAGCTTTCTTTAATTAAAAATCCAGCTGAGGGCACGTAGAGAAAAAATTACATTTGAGCTAAGTTCATCCATACAGAGGCAGAGGTCCTAAATAAATACACAGCAAGTCCAATACAGCAACGTAGTAAATGGGGAAAAAAGTCTACATCCAAGGAATGTAAAATAACATAACACTAAGAAAAAAATGCCTTAAATATTACCACACATTAGCAGATTAGATTTTTTAAAAGGGCATTTAATCATGTACTGAAGTGCAGGAAAAAAATTTGGGGAAAAAATTCACAAATGCATGATCGTTATGTTTAGCAAACTAACAGTGGAAGGGAATTTTCACTTCCTAAAATGTGTTGCAAACAAACTTAAATGTGAATTGTGAAATTTAGGAGCATCTCCATTAAATTAAGGAAAAAGACATAGAAATACAAGTACACTACATACACAGCCATAGGATAAGTATACAAAAACAAATAAAAGTTAGAAATATTGGCCCAGCACGGTGGCTCACGCCTGTAATCCTAGCCCTCTGGGAGGACGAGGCAGGTGGATTGCTCCAGCTCTGGAGTTAGAGACCAGTCTGAGCAATATCAAGACCCTGTCTCTAATAATAACTGTGTTGTGGCGGGCACGTGTAATACTGCCTACTTAGGAGGCGGAGACAAGAGGCTCACTTGAGCCCCAGAGTTTGAGGTTGCTGTGAGCTATGACCCCCACAGCACTCTACTGAGGGTGACAAAGTGAGACTCTATGTCAAAAAACAGGGGAAAAAGTTAGAAATATGAAAAAGAAACAGAAATTGGTAAAAATATGACCACCATTTTAGACAATCCAGAGTAAAGGTGACAGGCTATCGAAATAAATGAGTTCTGAAAGATAGTGTATAGATCACAATAGCAAAATCAAAAGCCTTGGTGCACAAAGCAGTAATGCATAGGTCACTATGAAAACTTTGAGACAGTCTGTGTATGGTCCATTACTTCATTTCCAAGAAACACGGTGGAGAGAGCATCCTCATTCACCCATTCAAGCACATATTAGAACGTGCACATAATACATTTGTTACTGCAGATGAGATCAAAATTTAAACGATTTTCACTGCAAAGTGCAATGCAATGTTAGATATGGTCAAAAGATCTGGGTCTCACCAACTTATGCGTATCTGTATCTTCTCTGTAGAAAGTAGATCTTTTAGAACAGGAGGTTCCCACAGTCTAAATTTTGCTAATGAAGAAAGCTATTGGTCACTTTACACTTTCTTTGACAGCTCAGAACCTGTATTGGGACCCTTATCTTGTAATGTAGCCGCTTCATCTCACATCAAGCTGGGGAAACAAACCCATTGTCTGTAAGGGTTTAAGTTGGGACTGTCCAGAGATTACCGCTCGGTGGTTATTTCCTCAAGGAGCCTTTAAACAGTGACCAAAGAGCTAAATATGGATACAGCTCAAATAAAAGAATTTGCAGTAACTTACATCCGGTAACAGATGGGGGGCGCCACAAAGCCCCGCCCAGCAGCACATTGCCCTTGGTGGCAGCCCCAGGAAACCCCAAATTGAGGTGACCGGTTATACGATCACCAACTTCCGCCTCTGAGATCTTGGGAGGTCAGACGGTGTCCTGAGAGCGTTGGTGTCAGATTAGCAGATAAAGGTAAGAAAGTCCTGCCCAGAGATAAAGTGAGTAAAGTTTGAGGGGACCCTCTACCTCAAAAGAAAGAAGGAGTGCAGTCCCACCCCTGCCTTACAGCGGAGCGGAGCGGAAGAACACCCCACCCCCACCCAACTCCCACCCCCTTCAGGGATTACCTGGTGTATTATTCAATTCCGCTTTTTGGGACTTGGGGAAATGACAGTATTAGACTAAGGTTTTGGTACCAAGCCAGAAGAGTCAGGGTCTTTGGTCCTATCAGGAGCCAATGAAGGGCCCTCTGTGAGTTCTGTGAAACTTCCCTCACCCGTAACAGAAGGGTTGCCCCAGAGCCGACCCCTACTATCATCCCTGGGGATTCAGCAGTGGTACACTCAACTTCCAATTTTAGTCATTTAAGGAGGTGAGGCAATCGGAACAGAGCGTCTGCCTCAGGCCAGCAGAGGAAGAAGTACCAGGCACTTCCATGAGTCAGTGAAACTCCCCCTATGTGAGCTGGGGAGGAATTGGCCCCCAAGAACAGGGATGGCTTCCCAGAATCTTGCCTTTATTATCAACCCTAGGAAACCTCTGGCATGACTATAAAGCCCCAGGGTCCCCCACCCCAGCTGCTGCCCTTGCTTCACTTTCTGGTGCACGTACACGTGGGGTGTGTGTGTGTGTGTGTGTGTGTGTGTGTGTAGGATGAAAGCCGTGATCTAAAGCTAGATGATTCAGGTCAACAGAAGGAGGAATCATCAAAGTGACCAAGGAGGGTTAAGATTAGTTCCCTAAGCTCGAAGTGAGAGGATTTTCTCCCTAGGACCAATGGAGCCCCATGAGCACTACCATTATGTGCCCTGGTAGCCAATCAGCAGAGCTTATGATGAAAGTATCCCTCACTTTATCCTTAGTGGTTGCAAGGTGGATTATGGTTTGTGTTCGACAGGGAAGTTGCAGGGTCATAAGAGAAGGGTGACCAAGACCCTTGGTCAAAATGAGGACTGGGAGGCAAACACTTCCTCTGTAATCAGCCTTGGGAAGCCCTGGACAGATCTGTCATTCTGAGCACACACCCCAAAGTGCATACTCTGGGATATCGGGTGGATGAAGGCCTTGTTCTCATTGGTATAAGGCCTCAAATCTACAGGGGAAGGGACAAGATAGTCAAGGTGAGGAGTCATGATCAGAAACTTAAATATTGAGACCAGAAGGGGTTACACTGAGTTCTATAACTGCTGTCATTCCTGACCAGAGTCCCTAGGGCAGATATGTCTGAGTCCTCCCCAATACCCTCATCAGGAGTCTCAGGGATATAAAGGCCTTGCTTTTTTTTTTTTTTTTTTTTGTTAATTGTTCTGGATTCATTGAGAGTACAAAGAACCAGGTTACATTGATTGCATTTGTTAGGTAAAGTCCCTCTTATAATTGTGTCCCACCCCCAAAAGGTATGTCACATACTGTGACACCCCACCCCCTTTCCTCCTTTCCTCTCTCTTCTCTCTCCCCCCATTGGGTAATAGATCATTAATTGTCCTCATATCAGAATTGAGTACATGGTATTCTTTTTTCTCCATTCTTAAGATGCTTTACTAAGAATAATGTGTTCCACTTCCATCCAGGTTAATACAAAAGATGTAAAATCTCCATCTTTTTAATGGCTGAATAGTATTCCATGGTATACATATCATAGCTTGTTAATCCATTCCTGGGTTGGTGGGCATTTAGGCTATTTCCACATTTAGGCAATTACAAATTGAGTTGTGATAATGCAAGTGTCTAATGCAAGTGTCCTTATGGTAAAAGGATTTTTTTTTTTCTTCTGGGTAGATGCCCAAAGGTGATTGCAGGATCAAATGGGAAGTCTAGCTTGAGTTCTTTGAGAGTTCTCCATACTGCCTTCCAAAAAGGTTGTATTAGTTTGCAGTCCCACAAGCAGTGTAAAAGTGTTCCCTTCTCTCCATATCCACACCAGCATCTGCAGTTTTGAGTTTTTGTGATGTGGGCCGTTCTCGCTGGGGTTAGATGATACCTCAGGGTGGTTTTGATTTGCATTTCTATAATAATTAGGGACAATGAGCAGTTTTCATATGTTTGTTAGCCATTCATTTGTCTGTCTTCTTTAGAGAAGGTTCTATTCATCTCTCTTGCCCATGAATATAAGGGATTGTTGTTTTTTTTCATATTGAGTAATTAGAGTTCTCTGTAGTTCCTAGTTATCAAGCTTTTGTCTGATTCAAAATATGCAAATACCCTTTCCCATTGTGTAGGTTGTCTATTTGCTTTGGTTGTTGTCCCCTCAGCTGTACAGAAGCTTTTCAGTTTACCTGAGTCTCATTCGTTTATTTTTGTTGTTGTTGCAATTGCCACGGAAGTCGTCTTCATAAAATCTTTCCCCAGGCCGATATATCTTCAAGTATTTCTCCCATGCTTTCTTTGAAGATTTTTATTGTTTCATGCCTTAAATTTAGGTCTTGAATCAATGTTTGTGAGTGGAGAAAGGTGCAGGTCCAGTTTCAGTCTTCTACGTGTGTATATCTAGTTCTCCCAGCACCATTTATGGAATAGGGATTCTTTTCCCAGTGTCTTCTTATTTGGTTTATCGGAGATTAGGTGGTTATAAGATGTTAGTTTCATTTCCTGGTTTTCTATTCAATTCCAGATGTCTATGTCTCTATTTTTGTGCCAGTACCATGCTGTTTCAACCACTATGGCCTTGTAGTACAGCCTAAAGTCTGGTAGGCTGATGCCTCTGGTTTTGTTTTTATTACTAAGAACTGCATTAGCTATACGGGGTTTTTTCTGGTTCCATACAAAATGAAGAATTTTTTTTTTCCAAGTCTTGAAAGTATGATGTTGGTATTTTAATAGGGATGGCATTGAATCTGTAGATTGCTTTTGGTAGTATAGGCATTTTAACAATGTTGATTCTTCCTAGCCATGAGCATGGTATTTTCTTCCATTTGTTATCTTCTGCTATTTCTTTTCTTAGGGTTTCATAATATAGTTTATAGAGGTCCTTCACCTCTTTTGTTAGGTATATTCCTAGGTATTTGATTTTCTTTGAAGCTATTGTGAAGGGGTCCTTAATTAGATTCTCATCTTGGCTGCAATTGGCACTTTTTTTTTTTTTTTTTTTGAGGCAGAGTCTCATTTTGTCACCCTTGGTAGAGTGCTGTGGCATCATAGCTCACAGCACCCTCAAACTTGGGTTCAAGTGACTCTCTTCCCTCAGCCTCCCAAGTAGCTGGGACTACAGGCACCCGCCAACACCTGGCTATTTTTAGAGGCATTGTTTTGCTGTGGCTCAGGCTTGTCTCAAACCTGTTAGCTCAGGCAATCCACCCAACTCGGCCTCCCAAGTGTTAGGATTACAGGCGTGAGCCACCGCATGCAGCCTGAAGGCCTTGCTTTGAGAGGATGGGTCTCAGGTCAGCAAAGTGAGTGGAATCAGGCCCTCCAAGAAGTAAAGGTGAGGTCTCTAAATGAGGACTGAGCACTCTGACTATCACAGGCCAGAGGGTCTCACAGATCTCTACCATTGCTACCATTCCAGGGTGTCCCCTTGCAGATGTTGTCAGATGACATTCCCCCTCAATTCCTCATCCAAGGGGGCAGGGATATGAGCACTTTGAAAGGAGGGAGTCAGCATCAAAACAGTTAAGCAGAGAGATCACAGGTCTAACCAGAAGTCATAGTGATGACCCTGAGTGCAAATTAAAAGAAACATCCTCTACTTCAGAACTGGACCTGCCAGACACTTCACTTCATTAGTCCTGGTAAGATGCTGGTAAGCTAAGAGGGCTGTAGTCATACACACTTTAGTTATTTCCACAGGGTCCTAAAGGGAAAAGGTTATCAGAGAATAGGAGTGTGTGTGTTCCGTGAGCAGTACCCTCAAGGAAACCTGCAGAGGCAGCTTTCAATAAAATCAAGGTTATTTCTCTAGGTTGAATGGGATCATATCATTTCATATTCTTTAGTTCAGGTCACTGAATACCTCCTGTCTGTCCCACTCAACTATCTCTGTCCAGAGTCATCATGCCTCGGGGTCAGAAAAGTAAGCTCCGTGCTCGTGAGAAACGCCGCCAGGCTAGAGAAGAAACCAGAGATGTGACAGGTGCTCAAGCCAACATGGAAAGAGAAGAAGAGTCTCCCTCTTCCTCCCCTCCTCAAGTTGGAGATACTCTCCAGAGATCATCTACTACTGAAACACCTGAAAAGCAACAAGAGGCTGAGAGAGGCCCATCTGCTGCTGCTGCTGCTGCAGCTGTTCCATACACAAGATCTAATGATGAAGGTGCCAACAACCAAGTTGAGGAAAGGCCGAGGGCCTCACAGGGTAGAGAAGCCACTGTGTGCCATCTCAGAGTCCCTCTAGAAAAGAAGGTTGCTATGTTGGTGCATTACTTGCTGTACAAGTATCAAATGAAAGAGCCCATTACAAAGGCAGATATGCTGAGAAATGTAATCCAGATGTATAAGAATCACTTCTCTGAAATCCTCAGGAGAGCTTCTGAGCGCCTGGAGCTGGTCTTTGGCCTTGACATGAAAGAAGTGGATCCCAACAGGAACATCTATGTCCTCATCAACAAGCTAGAGCTAGGCTCCGATGGAAGAACAGATGATATCAGAGGTGTGCCCAAGACCGGCCTGCTGATGACTGTCCTGGGCGTGATCTTCACAAAGGGAAATTGTGCCACTGAGGAGCAAGTCTGGGAAGTGCTAAATATGATGGGGGTATACGACGGGAGGACGCATTTCATCTATGGAGAGCCCAGGAAGCTGCTCACCAAAGATTTGGTGACAGAAAAATACCTGGAGTACCGTCAGGTGGCCAACAGTGATCCCCCGCGCTATGAATTCCTGTGGGGTCCAAGATCCTATGCTGAAACCAGCAAGATGAAAGTCCTTGAGTTTTTGGCCAAGATCCATGATACCGTCCCAAGTGCCTATCCAGGCTGGTATGAGGAGGCTTTGAAAGATGAGGAAGAGAGATCCCGAGCCAGAGCTGCAGCCAAAGCTCGCACTGCTGCCAAGGCCAGTGCACATTCCAAGGTCATGTCCAGACCTAAATGAAGTCTAAGGAAGAATCTTTATTGTGTTTATGAAGAGGACAGCTAATGTTCTCACTAGTGGAGGGTTGGCTAAGGCTGTTGAACAACATAGTGTATAACATGTGTTCTTGTTCTATGTGTTAACTTAGATGTTTGTTTAAATATTGTCTCTTTGAATAGAAGGTTTAAAATAGCTTCAAAATCTACAATTATGAGTGAAGCAAGTTGTATACTTATTGATACTTATGTAGTGTAACAGTTTTATTATCTTACAGAACAAATAGGGAAATTTTGCATCTTATTTAGTGATTGTGAACAAGATAACATAGTAGTGGATTAATTTCTTTGAAAATGTGAAAGGAACCAGAAGTTAAATGGATTAAGATATAGAGGAGGAAACAAGTAAAAGATGCTGAAATTTTGCATTTCTTTATCACATTTATAAACAACTATAAAGTTAAGAGATATGTGCTTGGATATAACTAACTTACTAGAAAATGTTGGAGAAGGCAGATTATAATAAATTAGACTTCTTGCACACTGTCTCATTTATTTCTCAATGAGTGTCATCTCTTTAGAAGGTTCTATGCTAGTATATAGGCTGCCAGGATAAACAAGACCCAATTGCTCCCACTGAATGTTAGAGTCTAAGAGCAGCTGTCATGTAAGGAACATGGTGAGATAAGACTGTGGTCCCCAACTGGTCCTTGGCCTGTTAGGAATCTGGCTGCACAGCAGAAGTTGACCATCAGGTGAGCAAGTGAAGCTTCATCTGTATTTATAACTGTTGCCCATCACGCACATCACTGCCTGAGCTCTGCCGCCCGTCAGATAATTGGTGTCATTAAATTCCCATAGGAGCCTGAACCATGTAAACTGTGCATGCGAGGGATCTAGTTGCATGCTCCTTATGAGAATCTAATGCCCTATGATCTGGAGAGGCAATGAGCTTAAATCATCCCAAAATGATACCTCCCCACCCCCTTCCCCAGTCTATGGAAAAATTGTCTTCTATGAAACTAGCCCCTGGTGCCAAAAAAGTTGGGGCTTTTGCCCTAAGACATGAAAAAACAAGTCAAAAGAAGGTGGGAGGATCCAGATGGGAGCAGTCACGTGCAAATGCCTTGAGGGAAATGGGTTTGGAGCCTTCAGAAACTGCATGTCCATCAGTGTTAAGGTAAGTTATAGGTGGGTCGAGGCTGTGGGAGTGGTAAGCAGGAGCAGAAGGGCAAATCCATGTGTCCTGAATTAAAAGACTAACTCCTGGAATGGAGAACTCATTCAGCAGTTATTTGGGGGCTATGGCTAAACGAGAAAGAATCCTCCTAAGGCAGAAATAGGTGTCCTGCTTCCTTTTCCAGTGCTGCTGGGAACAGTGCACAAACTGTATTTTATGCACATAAGCTCCAGGGAGTTTCTAAGAAAACAAGGGTGGTACCACCTAACATGAGTGTGCTCAGAAACCAAGCTGCTGCCAGTATTTGTTCTGGCCCAGGAGAAACAAAGCCCACTATATTAACAAGGCCTTTTATTAGATTGTCTTGAGTGTAAGTTGGCAAATTCCTACGTGAGAGCTAAAGTTTTAATAGGCGTAAATTATTAACAAATGAAAATAAGGTGGTTGGAATGGAAGGACAGTTGGAAAGAATGCAACGAGTTAGTCCTTTACCCAAATTCTAGGAGCCTTAAATTGCATCCAACTGGGGAAGACTTTCTCACACTCACAATAAACCCCAAATTTACATAGTATTATAGCTTGGTTTTACTTACTAAGCAGAATTTTGGCAGGTTTGTGTGCTGTATCACAGAGTGGTGCACATTCTCTGACATGTCTTGGTTTAAAAAAAATCACAGAGCACATTTTGGTAGAGTCTTGGGTCAAAATACTAATAGTAATAAATGCTTGTTATTAAATATTCAATAAATTCTATCCATTGTGCCAAGGGCTTTCATACATTACATATATCCCAGGAGTCTCACAAGTTCACTTCACAATGAGCTTGAGCCTCAGAGAGATTTGCAATTTTCCTGACTTCAGATGGCTCATAAGTGTCAGCATTAGAATTCTAATCTGAATTCATTGAAATCCTGTACTTTTCAACTCCTTAGGGCATCATGCAAATGTTCTGCCTTTTCATTTCTCTTCTCATTACTAAACAATATGGCTAGAACATGAAAAAAAGGAAACTGGGGCCAATCCCCAACATAATACCAGTGTAATACTTAAGGTATATTACCTAAAAGAGAAAAAGAATTAAACACCATTTGAGGACTGCCTCAGGGCCTCGTTTGCCAAAGGTCCACCTACCCCTACCTGCTAGCCCTAATGTTCTTTGAGAGATGACTTTGCCCAAATGATGGCACATGAGACCAGACACGGCACTTCCTGAATTATGTTGCTCTCCCCCTAGTCTGCCCCAGTGGGCCCTTGTTCCCAATCTGGATCCTGACCTGCTGCCCAGCTCTTTCCCTACTTCCTTCCATGAAGGCTACATTTTACTCCCTGTGTGGAAAAAAAAAAAAAAGCCCAGAGTAATCTTCCTTTCTCCTGACTTAGAGCACTCCAACTTCTTAAAGATGTCCTCTGTAGGTCATATAACTCATAGTGGAATCCCTCTGATAAGGTCTGCATGCTTGGTCACTCCAAATCTCATGTTTCAAATTTGATCCCCAGTGTTGGAGGTGGGAACTGGTGGGAGGTATTTGGGCCATTCAGAGTCTTATCCCTCTCCACCCGTCCCCAGTCCTTCCACCACCCACTACAACTAAAAGAACAGTTTGAGCCAAGAATCTGGGGAGTGGCCACCTCTCCCCAGCTGGTGTGTCCTCCAGTTTGAGGTTTCCACAGAGAGTGGGGCCCACACCCTTCCTCTTGAGGACCTGCTGTAAATCCAGAGTGCCTGATCTTGGAGCTCCCTGCATGCTGGCATTTCCTGAAGATGTGCACCAGTGGGCCAGACATACAGGCTGGATCCTGTGACCGCCAGGACTCAAGTGAGTTGCAAGGGGTCACCAAGGGTATAAGATTCAGGAGGTGGACCTAGGAAGTGAGGGAGTCTACACGGGTGGAACTGATAGGTGCATACAGTGGGGGACTGAGATGCAGAGATCTGGGGGATTATCCATCCCCCTTCCCCCAGGAAAGCCAGACTAAAGTGGGTACTTTGGCTAGACATCATAGCAACTGAGTGCAGCACATTCAGGCATCCATTTACAACCAGACACCAGTGGGCAGGGATAACACAAGAGGGGTGGGGTTCAATCCCAATAATCAATTGAGGAACTGTAGCTCCTTCCCCACAAGCAGCCTTCCCAGTTTAGAGATCCTATTTTGAATCTCCTCCCAGTGGCTTTCCCTAGCCAGGAAAACAACCTTGGAGTCCTGTCAAGTGTTTGGGGGGGGGGGGCTAATGCAGCCACACATTAACCCTTTCTTTTCCTCCTCGTCTCCTCGTAAGACAAAGGCACAAAAGATCTGGCTAGCATCCTCTCCCCACCCCCGAAGTTTGTGCCAAAAACTCTAACTTTCTGGGCAAGCTGTGAAATTTGCCCACCCCCTATGTCTCCATGTAAAAGGGGTCTTTAACTGCCCCAGGTTCAGATGCCACCTTTGCACTGCCCAGGTGGGTCCCCCTCCCCTTTCCATAAACCTGGCCTGAACATCTCTGCTCCAGTCTCTCTCTGGGTGCCACCACTTATACCTTTCAGCAAGGCTCAAAGCCACACTGTTAAGCTAGGACAGGTCAACTGGTGAGGCAGATCCCAGCTTGTGGTGCCATAGCAAGCAAGAGCAGGTCATTCAGGTTTGCTCCCAGTCACCAGAGGACAAGAGTAGCATAAGATGGGCAGCGCCCACTCTTGATAGCCAGTCAGGGAGTTCTAACTCCTCATAAGTAGTTATCCCTGTTTGGTGAGGCTGCCTTGACCATCTTCCCAGAAGCTCTCCCTAGCGGATGGGAAAATGGCCTTTGACCTTTGCCAGAGCTTTGTAAAGCTGTCCAGGTTCACCCAACCTCGCCACACCCAGCTTCTCTCCTCTATCTACCTCTGCTGTGGTGGAATAAACAAACAACAGCAAAAAATGATAATAATAACCTCTGGGAGCTGCAGGGTCCCTCCCAAAGTTTGGGTCTTTTGTGCTTATACTAGGCACAAAAGAACACCTCTGCAGTTGGCTCTTTCCTGCAAGCATCCAGCAATGACAGGGGAAACAAGTCTCTAGGTTATTACAGCATCTCTCAACTCAAACAGGGAATGGCCGATTCTTACTCAAAAGCATCACCCATCATCTTGGAGATGAAGTCGAAGGGGGGTGAGGTCCCAATATAATTTGCACTGTTGGGAAGAGGTGAAGACAACAGGATAGGAGCAACCCAAGGGGACACTGCTTTTTAGATGAGAAACAAAAGTTATAGGCAGCTTGATCTGTGATGGGTCCTCCTTTTCCACTTCAGACCCCTGAGTTGACTGGGGAGCTACTGAGAGAGAGTCTGTGCAGAGGCATCAGATGCAGCAGATTTCTGGTACTTACCAATCTCAGGTTTTTGCAACTGATGCCATCCCGATCATTCTGGCGAATGGAACCAGGTCCACCTGGGACACAGTCTTCCAACAGTAGCCTTTGCATCACCCCCACCAGGCCATGGAGGGAATAGAAGCTCCCTGATGTCACGTTCTATAACTGGGGGCTGAGCACTGCTCCTCCCCAGCATGGGAACTGAATAGAGCAGGTGCCCCAAATGCCACAGGTACCACTTGGGCAACCTGGGGTGACTAACTCAGTGGGTCCTAGGTGTCGCGGGGACAACCTTGGCCTACCAGAAGTGCTGGCTCACCAATGCAAACCCCGGACCTTTAAGACAAACCCCCTTCTGCATTACTGGGCATTAGCTGTCCCCATACTGGTGGAACACACCCCCCCCCCCCATGGGTGGCTCTGTTTCTGAAACCCACAGAGTCGCTCTAAAGCTTTTGCTGTGCATAAGTCCAAGGCTCTGCCCCTGTAGCTCCAGGACCCCTGGTGGGCCTATGACTCTACCCTTGAGACTCTGGAGTTGTTCCTGAACCCCAAGATCCCACCACTGACTCCCCACCACAACTGCTGAACAGGCAGAACTTCCCCATGGGCCGACATTTCACTCAGAAACCCCCAGCCCTGAGAAGTCATTCACAGGGAATACACATGGACTGATCACAGGGGAGAGTGGTGTGGAGCACCAGAGAGAAAATAGAGACAGCACACACCCCACCTTGCAGAAAAATCTAGGCTAGTAGACAGAGATAGAAAAAGCCTGGCTCTTGAGGCCAAAGCTCTCCAGGGTTGGAGAGATAGCCAGTTCTCTGTTCCCTTGTGAACTTCCCTGTGAGAGGAAAGCCCAATGCCCTGCTTCTGACCCTAGGTTCCTAGGCAGGAGAGAGGGGACCCCTTTACCCTTTCGCTGGGCTCTAGAACTCCCTGGAATTTGTCCAGACTACTGCACTTGCCTCTCAATACATGCAGTAAAAGTATTTGACAAAATTCAGCATTCTTTTATGACAACAATGCTAAAAAAAAAAAAAAAAAAAAATGGCATATTTTGACCTTACCTGAAAATTTTAAATGTCATATAATACAAAGTTTTTGCCAAAATCCTACCGAATTGGG
>CAUYPK010074286.1:0-22011 GCA_963574355.1 Loris lydekkerianus
TAGAAGACTGAAACTGGACCCACACCTTTCACCATTAACTAAGATAGACTCTCACTGGATAAAAGATTTAAACTTAAGACATGAAACTATAAAAATAATAGAAGAAAGTACAGGGAAAACTCTTGAAGAAATTGGTCTGGGCTAGTATTCTATGAGGAGCACCCCCTGGGCTATTGAAGCAGCTTCAAAAATACATTACTGGGACTTGATCAAACTAAAAAGCTTCTGCACAGCCAAGAACACAGTAAGTACAGCAAGCAAACAGCCCTCAGAATGGGAGAAGATATTTGCAGGTTATGTCTCTGACAAGGGTTTAATAACCAGAATCCACAGAGAACTCAAACGCATTAGCAAGAAAAGAACAAGGGATCCCATAGCAGGGTGGGCAAGGGATTTGAGGAGAAACTTCTCTGAAGAACACAGGAGCACAGCCTTGAGACATATGAAAAAATGCTCATCATCTTTAATCATCAGAGAAATGCAAATCAAAACTACTTTGTGATATCATCTAATTCCAGTGAGACTAGCCTATATCACAAAATCCCAAGACCAGAGATGTTGGCGTGGATGTGGAGAAAAGGGAACATTTTTTCACTGCTGGTTGGAATGCAAATTAATACATTTCTTTTGGAAAGATATATGGAGAACACTCAGAGATCTAAAAATAGACCTGCCATTCAATCCTGTAATTCCTCAACTGGGCATATACCCAGAAGACCAAAAATCATATCATAACAAAGATATTTGTACCAGAATATTTATTGCAGCCCTATTCATAATTGCTAAGTCATGGAAAAAGCCCAAGTGCCCAACGATCCACAAATGGATTAATAAATTATGGTATATGTACACCATGAAATATTATGCAGCCTTAAAGAAAGATAGAGACTTTACCTCTTTCATGTTTACATGGATGGAGCTGGAATATATTCTTCTTAGTAAAGTATCACAAGAATGGAAGAAAAAGTACCTAATGTACTCAGCCCTACTATGAAACTAATTTAGGGCTTTCACATGAAAGCTATAACCCAGTTACAACCTAAGAATAGGGGGAAAGGGGAAAGAGAGGGGAAGGAGGGGGGACGTGGGTAGAGGGAGGGGAATTGGTGGGATTACACCTGCAATGCATCTTACAAGGGTATATGTGAAACTTATTAAATGTAGAATGTAAATGTCTTAGCACAATAACTAAGAAAATGCCAGGAGGGCTATGTTAACCAATGTGATGAAAATCTGTCAAACGGTCTATGAAGCTAGTGTATGATGCCCCATGGTCATATCAATGTACACAGCTATGATTTAATTAAAAAAAAAAAAAAAACTTTCAACAGACAACAGCTAGATATTCACTGAAGTCCTTCAATGAAGTTCTTCATTGAAGTCTTCAAGGAAGAGACTATAAAACAACCTGAGCAGTTCAGAAACAACAGCTAAACAAAATACCATACCTTGCTTCTTTGTTGTGATCTGTCACTGAGCTAGCTCAACACGTGAGTTCAAAGACACACTTATCTTCCCAATTAGGGACCTTGAGATGGGTCTGCTCAGGGGCATGATGTTGAACAGCTCTTATGAGCTTCTGGAAACACCCCCAAAGTACAGAAATTACTGTCTACAATGATGTCAAGGTATATCACAGAGACATTTGCTTTCTTCAACTAGATGTTTATTTTTTATAATGAAAAACAGTGAGAAATAATTTTTACCATATTTCCTTATCCCTCGGGCTCAGCTAGCCTCTACTTCTTGATCTCTACACTTTAAGGTTCATTAAAGTCCCGCTCCACACCATATATTCTGGACAGATTTTCTCACCCTTTGGGCATTCAATAAGGATGGTATTGTCAGCCTCATTTAAAGATGACCAAGCTAAGGCTCACAAACCCTGAGTCACATCCTTGGATATGTGGCAGGATTAGAATGAAGTTCCACTTCTTCCCCTCTGTACAGTACCCTGAGTAGCCTTCCTTTTAGAAGTTGGGCTTTCAGGGCTTGATAAATGGACAGATCACACCTCCCTGCTGTTGTGGTCCCACTCCACACCCCTCTGGGTGACAAAGACCATAAAGAGATGAAATCCTGGCTTTATGCCAGGGGACCTGAGTGTAGGGCCACAGGAGTTGTCTGATCCCTGAAGTAGTGCCTCAGGTGTTAGCTTGGGACAAGTGAGCCAGAAAGGAATTGATGTGTGCTGAACTATTTAGATCCAGTGTACTCTCTATTTCATATCCTTTAATCCTAGAGTTATTCAAGTTACACATCATTATTTCAATTATTCAGATCAGGGAAATAACTTTAAGGAGAGTTTATGTAAATCAGGGAGACAACTTGTCCTTTCCAGAGAAGCAGCTAACTTTGTAATTTTTTAAAGTGTTTTTGGATTTTGACTTGATGCAGAGCTGTGAATGGTCTAATTTCCCTTAAGGCTGATAGTACAGGCTCACCCAGGTGTTTTTCAATGTATTTCATTTTTTAAGAAACAGATAGGTTTTTTTGTTTGTTTATTGTATGCTATGTAGCATTCACTTTACCCAAGATTATGATCATTGTTTAGATAAGGCTACTGACTATAGGAAAGATTAAGTAAATCAGGAAGATTGCCTTGTTACCTCCCTATTGGAAGTTTTCCTATTTTGTCTTCATGCTTTCTGGGCACTAAATGATCTAATCTCCATGGGTTCTGCCATTAAATGGAGGAATCTTTTCTCAAACATTATGATCCATATCATTTTTGAGGCACAAAATTGAAGTTGTAAAACAAATTCTAGGTTTAAAACATTGGTATTAATTGTGTTAAATCTTTGTGGAAATTGTTTTCAGTCTACATGTGTTAGTATCCACAAATGGGTACAGCCTACTTATTATCATTGTGAACACAGTAACAAAGAGATTGGTAACTTAATTCAGCCAAGAATTCACATGAATTTATCTATGAATGGTTAAAATGTTAAATACGCCAGAATTAGTATGATGGAAATGTTTTAAAATTTTGATAATTTATATTAATTGGAAAAGACAAATTGCAACCGAAGGTAAGGATTATGATAGCACTATTGGAGAAGATGGTGTGTGTGTGAATGTGTGTGTGTGGGTGTATACATCCATGTGTACCTCACCTACAGAAACATATCTGGAGAATATCCTCAATTCTTTGGGCCATAGATCCCTTAGAGTCTTGGGTTAGGAATGTGACGAGTGAGAAGTACATATTCACTTTAATTCATAAATATGTTTTATTTGTTCGGAATGTTATATTCAGGAATAACTGGTTTTAAAAAATATTGAAACATGCAATACTTGTTTCAATACATTCAATGCTTGTGAGAAAATAGACAACAGTAAGATACACATATATTCTTTACTTTGGAAAAGTATACATTGTATTTAATTTTTTGGGCAAACAAAATAGCTGGAAAAAATGGGTGTGTGCATGTATGTGTGTGTGTGTGTGTGTGTGTATGTGTGTCTACCTCCTCTAGCTCTACCACCCAAATACACCTTACAATTACAGCAGTTTTTTCAGTATAGATTGGGCCTGGATTTCCAATCTTAGGTTCACATATTCCAGAAAATTGTTCTTTTTTTCTACAATCCAGGTAAAGGATGGATTCAGAAGCATTGCTGCAGATATGTGAGAAAATTCCAGAAAACTCTGCTTCATCTCATTAATCAAACTCCCAAACTCGATCCCTCCTTCCCCACTGTTGAGAAGAAATGCGGAAGGGAGAGGCTATGACCCAAAAACTCCATGGATCTTTCTGGAAAGCTGATTGCAACGTGGGCATTCCTAATATATAGATCATTTTAAATTTTATGCTATGGGACCATTAGATAAAGACCTGTATAAAGAAAACTGGGTCCAGCCTACTTGTGATCTTTATAAGTTTCCTTGTGTTTATTATTATCATCTTTTCATGTAAATACATCTCTATACTGTTTGAAATGACTTTGTAACCCAATATCAGTAATTTCATATGCACCCAATGTTTTATTATATGATGCCTCAAACTTTATTTCCAAAGTAGTGAAAATTCAGTTTCTTTACCATAGTTTCTGTTATGGACAATAGTATACTTAATACCCTTGCTTATATATGCAAATACTATATCTTTTTTTTAAAGTTTTATGTTATTTTTGTTTCTTTTTTTTCCTGTCCCTACCCCAATATGCCCAGAATATACAAATATCTTTGTAGCATTTCTCTCTTTTTGTTTTCTTTCTTGACCTTCCTTTCTCCCTTCCCTCCCTCCCCTGTTGTCTGGGCTAGAGTGCAGTGGCCTCAGCATAGCTCACAGCAGCCTCAAAGTGGAGGATTCAGGCAATCCTTTTGCCTCAGCTTCCCAAGTTTCTAGGACTACAGCCACACACTACCATGCCCTGCGCATTTGTTTTCTATTTTTAGTAGAAACGTGGTCTCACTCTTTCTCAGGCTGGTCTTGAATTTCTGAACTTTAGCTATTCTCCTGCCTTGGCCTCTCAGGATTACAGGAGGGAGCCACCACGCCCAGCCAGGATTTCTTTATAGGTTATTGAAAGTGTTCTTTCAAAAGCTTTGAATCTCTAAAAGTTTATACTAATATAATTACAAAGTTCTATTCCTAATATTAGTTTTGAAGTTTCCATTTCTGCATTAGAAATAATGTGATCCATTGCTAATGTCAACAGACAAAAATCTTCTCTGTCTCATTTTCATTATAACTTTTTTTTGCTTTGTTTTAACTTGTTATTCAATCCTGCAATTGTGACATAATCAATTTTCATAACCCCATGTTACTCAGAATGCTTTTATATTCTCTGTTATTAAAAGTGTAGATGGCATCTTTTCATTGTATGCTAATGAGCACAGTTGAGAGCACAGTTCACAGTTGAGGTGAGTAGAAAGTGTCCTCTTGGAATCCAGAAACTGTCTTGAGAATACTCTATTATAGTGATAACATGACATGTTCTGGGTGTGTGTGCATATGCACCCTTACAACACCATTTCCTCAGGCTTCCTCTGCCCTTTCTATCTTTGTGTCCTGTCTGGCCTACGTTCCTAACTTTAAGCTTACAAGGAAAGAAAGGGAATTATCAGAAGACATTCCTTGTGACAAAATACTTTTTAACAACCTTCACTGTGTCCTAAAGGTAAAAATATAAAAGGAAGTGCTAGTATAAAGCACTTTGTAGCCCTTAATATTCTGCTTTACAGACACTTGTAAAAGTAGTGCCAGTTAGACTGCAAGTGGAAGCAGTACAAAAAACCCCAGAGGAGTGAGGAAAGTGCTAATGCTGATGTGGTGACAGAGAGGGAAGGTCCTGGACTCTGTGGTGAACACACATGTTGATCATTACTGTGATGCAGCAGCAGACCAGGCTAATAGCATATTTTTAACACCTTTCTTGTAATGAAACATACAATAACATTCATACATCTAAAGGATTGCATTTGATGAGTTTTAGTAAATGTATGAACTTGTGTAACCATCACCATTGTAAAGTTTTAGAGGTTTTCATCACAAAAGCTCCTATTGTGCTTCAATTCAGTCAGTCTCTGTTGTTACTGTCCACTTAACCTAGTCAATGATGCAGAGGGAAGTACCACGGGCTAAATGATTGATTTGTTAAGGGAACACTGAGACTTGCTAAAGCACACAGTGACAACCCACCTTGATTCATTTTTTTTTATGTCCAAACTCATCAGATAAAATTAACCAAAAGTAAAGAACAAATGGAATAATTGAAAACTTCCATACAAATTCCTCCTCAGCATAAATGTTACAAAGCATGTACACATCATTTCTAATTCTGGAGCATTTATATTAAAGATAAACCTCAAGGACGCTAGGCTGTTTGTTCTGCTTGCCCATCTCTCAAAGATTAAATGAAAGTTTTTGTGTAAAGTGAAGTTAGGAAATGAAGTGTAACAGTCTATTGCCCCAGCCAGGTGCTAAATCTCCCGCTGTGACTTGGCAGGGACCTCCTGGGATTCCTTTTCTAAGGCTGTTTCAGCAAGCAAGGACAAATTAAACCCCGAGTCTCTGCTATTTTAGCAAGCAGGGAGGAATTAACCCCCCGAGTCTCATTTCTAGCCGAGAATGGAATTTTCCCTTCTCAGGGCCTCATAATTCAAGGAGCACATATGAGACTGAGTAACCATTCTGGGGTACAGTGGACCATGCCCCTTCACTCTTTCCCCACTCCCAGCCGCAGGAAATCACAAATATGTTTTCTGTGTTTGTACATTTGTCTGTTCTGCATATTTCATAGAATTGTGGTCATACACTACGTGGTTATACACCATTTGCAGGTGGCTTTCTTACCTCGTATTGTTAACAAACCCACGAGGGGGGTTCATGTTGGTCACCACACAGAAAGTAAATCCCTGTGATGAAGGGAATTGTCATGAGTTAAAGGATTATTTCAGAAGATGCATCAACTGGGAGGGGGAAGCTCAAGCTACCCTAAATCCATCTACCCAATCCACAAGATCAGGCGGGTTTTATGGGGGTGAAATGAATAATACATAATGTGAATAGCACATAAATTCTTGGGGTGGAGTGCAGGGCACACAAGTGCAGTGAGAAATCATGCTAGTATATACATCCCATAAACAAAAAATGGTGAACAAATCCCACCCCAGGGTGGGAATTTTACTATCATAATGAGTTTAGGATTAATAGTGTTCATGCTGTTAGCCTGGGTGGAGGCTCAGTGGCTTTTGAGCACAGTCTTTGGTGGTATATTGCTTACCTTGTTTTTCTCTGTACAATCTGGTAGAGTAAGGCACCATGGTTATCTCAGGGTTACAAGGAAGTTCTGCTTTTCCTGGAAAAGCTCAAAAGGAAATGCATCAGTGGACTGAAAATCACAATGTTCTTTTGAGCAATTTGTACTGAGACCTTTTTTTCTCCTCTCTGCTTTCTCTGAGAGTGCAGCTGGTAGGCCACTGAAGCTGAGGTAACACTGTAATGTCCATGTCACTTCAAGCAGGCCACCTAGCTATGTGTTTCAGTTCCAACATAAGCACCAAAAATTCATTTGAAATATGAGGTAAATAAGACACTTCAGAACTATTAATTTTTGGTGATGGAGCCACTTACATTATATGTACTTAAGGTTCATTCATGTTGTACCATGTGTTGGAATTTTATTCCTTCTACTGACTGAAAAACATTCAGAGGAAATAACATATTTGGTTTATCCATTCATTTATTGGTGGGCACTTGAGTTGTTTCCAGTTTTTAGTTCTTATGAATGATGATTCTATATATATTCATGTACAAGTATTTATGTAGACAAATTTTTAATTCCCTTGAGTGTGTATCTAGGTGTGGAATTGCTGAATCATATATCAACTTCTTGTTTAAACATTTGAATAAAGTGCCACACTATTTTCATGACTCAGACAGGCTTGCAAAGTACAAACTTAGTTCTTTTTCTCCTGATATGACTGGTGTTATGGCTTTGAGAACAAATACTACATAGCTAAAATGTCCTTATCACACCATATTGAGGAGTGCAGGACACTCAGATGATGTCACTGATGATGTTAACCTTTATCTCTTGTTTAAGGTGGTGACTGCCAAGTTTCTCCAGTGTACAGTGATTATTTTCCATTACTGACTTTCTTCCTTAAAAGTGAGTCACTGATGGGGGGAGGTGGAATTAACATTGACCTCAGGGAGGGTGGATAACTACATATAGTATTTAGAATTGTTTGATCAAGACAATTTGTCTCTCATTCATTTCTTTATTTTTTCAAACATTTATGTGTATGAACGTGGATTCATGTAAACTTACTTTATAGGTTGGGTTATTTTGCAGAGTGTATACATTCCAAAAGAAATTTCAAGATTCTCCAACTCCCCAGCTCCCTGCCCAGGTCCTGTGACCCCTGCAGCCTGTGGCCTGTGTCCAGCAGCTCCGCCCTCTGGCTCCCCACCCAGCTCCTGCACCCACAGCTGGAGACCCGAGGCCAGAGTTTGGGGGCTCTGCCCTCAAGGTTTCAACCTGGTTTCTGCAAACCTTGAAGCTGGTGTCAATGGCCTCCAGCTCTCCACCTGCTTCCTGTGACCTGCACACAGCAGTACCCCAGACTGGCAGCACCACCCCTGACAGTGGTAGTGGCACCCCTGACAGTGGTGGCGGCTCTACGGTCCATCCTACTGGGGTCAAATTTGGGACAGACACCTCCCCAATTCTGTGGAACATGGAGGGAAACTCACCTGACCTTCAGGGGTTCCAGAGGTGGAGTGTGGCCAAGGCAGAGGCATGGTCTCTGAGGGAGAGAAACATACACCTCAACGGTAACCCCCGGCTAGGTACAGATGCAGGTGGAACACTCCCCAGTTTCCTATGATTACTGGAGGGAATTAGGCCTGAACTCTCCCCACCTGCAGGTCACAAGTGAGATAGCATGGTGGGGGAGGCATTGTCTCCTCTTTGACTTAGGTGCAAATCCCTGGTGTACTTGAATATTAGAGAGAGCTGAGCTGCAGCCCTGTGGTGTAACCTGTCACTGGGGGGTGATGGTAATGCAAAGTGGTAAAAGAGGCTCCAGCCCACCTGGAATAATTCTTTTGCTGGGAAGGCCTTTCTGACTCCATGGACCACTAGAGTGAGTCACATCTGAGCTGTCAGTGGACCCCTGTTGTCCAATTGCTGGAGACCTTTTTTAACTCTATCACTTTATCTGTGTTTGTACTGACTGGGATAATTGATTTGGAACTCTTGATTTGGGTTGATCACCCAGGGACTCTCCAAAGTTATACCCTGCTTGTATTGTAGAGGGAGGGTCTTATTCTCCTCTCTCAGGTATTGCCAGTGAGAGGCAGGATGTCTTAATTGCTTGCATTCCTCCACAGCTGAGATTTCAACCCAAAGTCACTGATCCACTAGGATTGGTCAGAGTCTAGCTAAATACAAGACAGACCCACCTAACCCCATAATACTAATCAGGTACCCAGAGTCTCAAGCTGTAGTACTGAACAGGACTTTGGCAAAGCTGTAGGGGAAAAACTGCAATCACCATTCCCAGCACTCTGGTAAAGGGCTGGTTAATTACATCTCCAGGAGCCCTCAATTTAATTCCACCTTACCAGCCTCACTAAACAAATGGTGAAAAATAACCATGGGGTTGAATCAGTGGAAAAACTCGGGCAACATGAATAACCAGAGTAGATCAACTCCCTGAAGGTATAACAAAGGAGATGCAATAAAAGATCCCATTCATAAACAAATGGCTGAGATGTCACAAATTAAATTCAGAATTTGGATAGCAAATAAGATTAACAGAATTGAAGTAAAATTGGAAGTAGAAGTACAAGGAATAATTCAAAAGTTGTGTCAAGAATTCAATGAATTGGAGGTGGAGCATGATGGCTAGCAAAATGGATGTGTAGCCCATCACTCCCAAGTCATCAGGTGAGAGGGAGGGGGCTCCGGATCTTTTCCCCACATGGATTATTGGTGTGGATAGAGAGCTGGAGATGTGCAGTGAATTGGCGTATTGCTGTATTTGAGATGTAATTCAAGACCACGACCTCTGCTGTAGAGATTTCCCCTGCCCGACCAGCGACTGGTGGCGGCAGCCGGCCCCTACCTCACGAAGAACAACAGTTCACAGTTAGTGGCAAAACCTAATTGTTGAAAATTTCAGTGAAGTGTGAATTCCTGAGCGGAGTTTTAGGACTAGAAAGGGATGCTGCTCAGAGCCACAGAGGGCAAGGCAGCCTGATGGAAAATTGAAGGGAGGGGATCCCACCCAGGGAAAAGACATTTTGAATTGTTTGGAATGGTGGACACCTTTTCCCAGAACAACAGGAGTGATTAAATAGACCAGAACATCCCTGGCAGGGAATATTGGTGTGAACTGGCAGTTCAGGGTGTGCTGCAAACTGGTGGGTTTCTGGACTCAAAAGTGAGACTCTGAGCTGAAGGAACTGAGGAAAAGGTGTCAGCAGTGAGAGCCTGAGGCAGCCAGCAACAGCCAGCCCCTCCCCCACAGCTGATTGCAGTTGCCAGTTTTTGGGAGAACCAGGGAACAGAGTGGAAAGATTTGTGAAGCGTGGACTCCTGCCCTGAGTTTGGAGGTTGGATAGGAGTACCATCTGGAACAGAGCAGCAGAGGTTGGGCAACAGTTAGGAAACAAACTTATACAGAAACTCCAAAAATGGCCGCTGGCCAGGTAGGGTGGTTACCATGGTAACAATGTAAACTGTAAATCAGGTATAAGCCTGGGAATCACTCACAGCACTACATGGTGGCCAGAAAATATATTGCATTATAAATATATTCCTACTAAAGTTGACCCCTACATCATCTGTATAGGTGTATATTTCTATATGTATACGAGAGTAATATTTTTGTGGTTGGTGCCTTTTTTTTCTCTTTTTTTCATCCTTTGTTGGAGGAGCTATTATTATTTTTTTTTTATTTTTAATCTTTCTTTCTTTCTTTTTTTTTTAACTTTGTTATGAACACTACCTTTTTTTTTTTCTTTCTCTCTTTCTTTTCTTCCCTTCTTATGGTTTCTGAGAGTGCTTACATCAGATTTTTAGAAAGTTATGAACACTACCTTTTTTTTTTCTCTCTCTTTCTTTTCTTCTGTTCTTACGGTTTCTGAGAGTGCTTATATCAGGTTTTTAGAGTTTTTTTTAAATTATTTTACGATTATTATTTTTATTATAGTTGTTTTTTTTTTCTGTATGTCTGTGTACATCTTTGGGCTTGTGTGTCTGTTAGCCTTTTTATCTGTTTATTTGCTCATTTGGTCTCAATGTGTTTGGTGTTTTTCTAAATCCTCAGGTTGACTATTTTTTCTAAGTCCAATTTTCACATTCAACAAGAACAAGGGGGAATAGGAGATGATGGCTAATTTGAGCCAGCTCTCAACAGAAGCTCCAGTTCGTAGGGAGAGATAATGGCCAGAAACAAACCAACAAAGCTGAAGGAGGGGAGCTGAGCTGAGAGATGAGATAGATAATTTGCTCACCTTCCCTGCTGAGGCAAGCTTCAACTTCAAAGAAACTATTTTCAGGTACAGATCTCATCCCAAATAGGTTGTGTGGCCATCCCCTCCCCTAAAAGAGTTGTTTGCTTACTGTGTGATCTCTACTGATGAGCAATAAACTGAGGCTCTCCTTCCTCACCCCACTGGAGATAATTAATGGAAGTTGGGACTTCTTCTCAAGAGACCTCCTGCTATGAGTCTAGGAAGTCCCTTGTCTGGCAGGAAATTTGAACAAATATTTTCCTTGCCACCGGAACCTTCAGTCTACCCCCTCCCGACAACCTGGCAGTCTAGAAGTGCAACTCATTTAGAATCCAGAATGTCTGCACTTCTTGCCTGGATTGGGCATTATGTAGATGGTGACAGTACACTTGTGCTGTACTTGTGAATTTAGTAACTGTACAGAAAGACATAGAGGGAAAGGTGACTGACCTGGCCCCCAAAAAAGAGTATCTCAGCAGCAGACAAAGGCTTGGATTCCTGCACTGCAGGTGGAGGTTCGGAAACTGATGAGGTGCACAAACACAAGAGAGGGCACCTCCCACCCAACTTCAGCATTAGTAGAGTGGTCCTACTGGAGTCTAACTCTGGAGAGTCATCTCCCCAACTGTGTGGCCTGCCAGAGGGAACCAGACCTGCAGAACAGCGGCAACAATGGTGCTAAGGCTGAGGGAGAAATTCCTTTGCTGTCTGGATATCCTCAGGTTTGGACTGAGCTCAGGTGGAACTTCCTTCATCTGCCATTGAGCACCTGAGGCAGGCAGACTTCAGCTTCCCCTGCTGGATGGTAACAGACTGTGGTAACTATGAGGAGGAGGCAACAACCTCACTTTAACTCTGGCAGGCACATAGCCCTGGCACATTTGCTTATTGGACAGAACAGGGCCACAGAGACTGGGTTAACAGAGACTGCTGGTGGGACTACCAGAGACTTGGGTGACCAGAGTCCAGTGGTGAAGAATGACCAAGGTGGAGTAATAGGCATCAACCCCCTGGCTCTAAATCTCCTACTGAAAAGGCCTTTCTGACCCCTAGGAGCACCAGAGTCATTCAAATCACACTCGAGCTGCCAATAGATCCCTAACATCTAGTTAGTGGAATCCACTAGAATTCTACAGCTAGAGAGTTGGGGATGTCTGGGAATACTGGTCTGGAACTCTTGAACTGGCCAAATTACCTGAGGACCCTCCAAGGTGGGACATAGGTTTTACTGTAGTGGGAAAGTTTGTCTTCTTCCAGATATTAGCTGTGGGGGAAGGTATGTCCTAGTTGCTTGTATTTAACCAAAGCTAAGACTGAAACTCAGAGTTATTGATTCACTAGGATTGGACAGAGATCAGCTGAATAAAAGACAGAGCCATCTACCCCCACTACACTAAGCAGGCCTCTAGAGTCACAAACGGTAGTACTGTACAGGTCCTTTGCAAAATTGTAGAGGGAAAGCTACAGTCACCAGTCCCAGTTCTTAGGTGAAGGGCTGGTCAACCACAACCACAGAATTTTCCAGTCCAATTTTACCTTACCAGCTCATCTAGCTAAACACTTCATTATTAGAACACTTAAAAAAATTGGTATAGAAGGGACATTTATTAAACTGATAACGGCCATCAATAAAAAACCCACAGCCAATATGTACTGAATGCAGTTAAATTAAAATCATTTCCACTCAGATAAGGAACCAGGCAAGACTGCCCATTTTCTCCACTTCTCTTGAACATTCTAAAAGAAATACCTGAAGATGTTAACAAATGGAAAATCATACCATGGTCTTGGCTGAGAACAATCAACATAGTAAAAATGTCTATACTACCAGAAGCAATATACAATTTCAATGCAATCCCTAATAAAGCTCCATTGTCATACTTTAAAGATCTCAAAAAAATAACACATAGTTTTATATGAAATCATAAAAAACCTAAAACAGCCGAGACATTACTGAGAAATAAAAACAAAGCAGGAGGAATTACTGTACCAGTCCTCAGAGTATACTATAAATCAATAATGATGAAAACAGCATGGTACTGACACACACACAAAAAAGGTAAATGTATGGAATATAATAGAGAACCAAGAGATGAATCCACCTTCTTACCGTTATTTGATCTTTGACAAGCCAATTAAATACATTCAGTGGGGAAATGATTCCCTATTTAACAAATGGTCCTGGGTGAACTGGCTGGCAACCTGTAGAAGAATGACACAGGACCCACACTTTTCACCATTAACTAAGATAGACTTTCACTGGATTAAAGATTTAAACTTAAGAATTGAAACTATAAAAATCCTAGAAGAAAGTGCAGGGAAAACTCTTGAAGGAATCAGCCTGGGTGAATATTTTATGAGGAAGACCCCCACGCAATTGAAGCAGCATCAAAAATACACCACTGGGACCTGATCAAACTAAAAAGCTTCTGCACACCCAAGAATAGAGTCAGTAAAGCAGTCAGACAGCCCTCAGAATGGGAGAAGATATTTGCATGTTATGCCTCCAACAAAGGTTTAATAACCAGAATCCACAGAGAACACAAACGTATTAGCAAGAAAAGAACAAGTGATCCCATCTCAGGCTTGGGAAGGGACTTGAAGAGAAACTTCTCTGAAGAAGACAGGCACACAGCCTACAGACATATGAAAAAATGCTCATCAGAGAAATGCAAATCGAAACAACTTTGAGATATCATCTAACTCCAGTAAGATTAGCCCACATCACAAAATCCCAAAACCAGAGATTTTAGTGTGGATGTGGAGAAAAGGAAACACTTCTACATTGCTGTTGAAAATTCAAACAAATATAGTTGTTTTGGAAAGATGTTTGGAGAATACTTAGAGATTTAAAAATAGACCTGCCATTCGATCCTATAATTCCTCTACTAGGTATACAACCAGAAGACAAATAATCACATTATAACAAAGATATTTGTACCAGAATGTTTATTGCAGTCCTATTCATATTTGCTAAGTCATGGAAGAAGCCTCAGTGCCCATCGACTAAGGAATGGATCAATAAATTGTGGTATATATACACCATGGAATATTATGTAGCCTTAAAGAAAGATGGAGACTTTACTTTTATCATGTTTACATGGATGGAGCTGGAACATATTCTTCTTAGCAAAGTATCTCAAGAATGGAAGAAAAAGTATCCAATGTACTCACCCCTACTATGAAACTAATTTATAGCTTTCATATGAAAGCTATAACCCAATTATAGCCCAAGGATATGCGAATAGGTGCAACGGAAGGGATGAGAGAGAGAAGAATGGGTAGAGGGTGGGTAATTGGTGGGACCACACCTACGGTGCGTCTTAGAAGAGTACAGGTTAAACTTACTAAATGCAGAATACAAATTTCTGAACACAATAACTAAGAAAATGCCATGAAGGCTATGTTAACCAGTTCTATGAAAATATTTCAAATTGGTGGGATTACACCTGCGGTGCATCTTACAAGGGTATATGTGAAATTTAGTAAATGTGGAATGTAAATGTCTTAGCACAATAACTAATAAAATGCCAGGAAGGCTATGTTAACCAGTGTGATGAAAATTTGTCAAACGGTCTATGAAACTAGTGTATGGTGCCCCATGATCACATTAATGTACACAGCTATGATTTAATTTAAAAAAAGAAAAGAAAATATTTCTTTTTTTTTCTATTTATTTATTTTATTATTATTATTATTATTATTAAATCATAGCTGCATACATTAATATGATCATGGGGCATCATACACTAGCTTCATAGACCATTTGACACATTTTAATCCCAATAGTCAACATAGCCTTCCTGGCATTTTCCTAGTTACCATAGCATGACATTTACATTTCACATTTGCTGAGTTTCACCCTTACCCTTGAATATTTCAAATTGTATATAAAACCAGCACATTGTACCACATGATTGCATTAATGTACACAGCTATGATTTAACAAACAAAAAAAATAAAATAAAATGAAATAAAAGATTTAGTAAACTTTTTAGCAAGCCAGGAAAAGGAAATGTGCTTAACTAAGGTTTTTTTTAGAATTAGAGAGGCCAGGGTGTACAATTAGTATGTGTATGTGAAACATCTTATGATAATGCAAGCATAATATTTAGATATGTTTTACATTAGGTCAGTTTACTGTATAACTGAATGGAAGAAAATGAGAACATGAAGATAGAAATAAGTAGGTTTCTTATGTAACCAAGTAATGTTTATAGAGTACTAAATATGAGTATTATGGTTAACTTAATCTCTGTAGTAAGTTCAAGAAGTGTGTAACCATCTTGGTAATGTTGGACTTATGAAGGGCCATATTATTAGGGATATAAGACTAACCTATAGATTTGCTTTGATTCTGTCTCTTGCAATATTCTCAGTATCCTTGCCTTGGTTTGTAATCTGTCCAAGTTCTGTTTAAACAGTGATACTTAGCATGTACAGTGTGGTCAACATTTTTCTTCTCTGTATACCTTTAGCAACAGATTATATTCTGAGGACTTTCTCATGTAGTTATAGCTTTCTTCAGCCTCATTGGCCACAGAAGACATTCCAGTAAGTCCTTTGTCTCCCCTTACTCATTAAGGATAGCTTAATCAAGGCCTTTTTTTCTCCATTGATTAAAGTGGGAGACTCTAGGGCCTGTGGGGGAATCAAAAGGGAGCCACATGACAGAGTGATATGAAGTGACAGGAAATGATGGAACCATCTTAACCCAAGGGCATAGGGACTAGAAGTTGAAAGATTTAGAACATAAGTACAAACACTGAAGATGTCTTTTGTCTCTCCAGGATAGTTTGAAGAGAAGCTTTCTAGGAATCACTGGCTACCTACCCATACATCCTACCATGAAGATATTAAGCAGTACTTCCAGGACAGTTAGATGCCACTTAGGTCTTTACCTTGGCCTATATTTTAGGAACTGTCTTGAAACAAAGGCCTCCAGTACCCTCTGTATTATCCCCTACATGCCAACTCAGATATGATTAAGTATGCTTATTATTATGTGGCATATTATGCCAGTTGACCTGGAGTCAGCTAGTCAGCAGAGCTAATGCCAAGCTTAGGAAAGGCATCCAGAATTAGGATCCTTGTATTTAACTGGTTGGGAAGAAGGTAGGCCCCTACAAGTATGATAAAGCCTAAAAATGTCTGTTCTTGGCCATGAACAGGTTTTTGCCACAGAAGCTCATAATCTACCCTTGGAATCACTTGAGCCAAGTGTGTTTCTTGAGTTTCAGCCTGAGTCCTCTGAATACCAAGGCCAGCCTTTTGCATAGCAGCCTTTATGTTTTTTCCTGGGGGGGGGGGACTAAAGCAGAATCCATGGTTATTTATCAGATAAAGCCTATTCAGATTGTGCTTGTAATACCAATGGTGCCCTTTCAGTTTGCACATCATGAAATCTGAAGCAGGCCCAATATGACTCACCTGTTGGGAAGTTCAGTGCCTCCATAACTAGTGACCAACTACTATGACTACTTTTACCTTTAATCACAAATCCTTCACCTCCCACACAGCCTAAAGAGTTTTCTATGGCAAGAAGTCAAGATCTAATTCAGGCCACAGCCCACCCAGACTCTGCTAAACAGATTCCAAATTCTACCAGACTCAGGTATTATAACTCCATTGTTCCACAAGCTGAGGAAACTAGATGATGTCAGCTTAGAGAAACAGATCAAGGTCCACCAGAAGACAACAGAGCAGGTCACTTCACCTCCAGGCTACCACCCTTCAGTGGTCCCTGTTAGACCTGTTTGCTTGAGTCAATGGAGGTGAAGGTCTGAGGGAATTCTTATGTCAGGGTTCTTTAGGGACTCCAACTTGGGTTGGGGATCAACAAGGGAGAAAATCCTCAGGAAATGATGGGACTTTACATCAACTTAATGTATAATGTATAGGTAGCCTGGAGAGGCATACATTGGATCAAACATCAAGTGGCAGATTGAGACAATGCAACCACTCTTTGACTTCTCAGAAACCTTTTATTGATCTCTAACACAAGTGTATATGCAAAATGTAAGTAGGAGTGTCAAAATTCAAAAATAGGATTAAAAGAATCCCAAGACCCCATGAAAACTGGGTAAAAAGGAAATGTCTGGGTAATCAGGAACATAGGGTAGTGAATTGTCAACATGGATGATAACATATATAGAAAGTGGATAGGAATAAAATTTCATTCCTGCAGAGAAAACAAGCCAGCTTCCCTAATCTAGCTGCCTAACAGGAGGTCAAAGGGCTTAGTCCTGTCTGACTGCTGATTCTCCAGGCAGAGATATTCTTTATGACTTTACCCTGTGTGGGCACCTCTGTACCCCTTTCATCTTTGGTGGTTTTGATAAGAAGCCCCATGGCTGGCCCACATTTATGCTTTACCCTGGATTGAGGTGCCCCATAGAGATCAGCTCGACTGCTTTCCACATTCTTGTATTTTAGATGACTTAAGGCTAATGAAAAGGTATGACCTAGTCAAGCAGGGACAGAAGGTGGTCATGGTAGTAAGTGATGAAAATTTATTTACAAACCAGATACCATACAGCCTTTACTCACAAATGCCAAAATGCTATTCTTTAGGTATAGAATTCAAGCGATTTTGGACTCTAAGGAAAAGTATACGAGATTCTGTATTCAAAGGTCCAAAGAACAGTCTTATAAGGACTAAGACTTCCTTAAAATGTCAGGTCCCATGCTCAGCTCACTAAAATAACCTAGCTATTAGCAATATGAATGGCTGCAGCTACCATTTGTTTTCAGTGGTTGGTAACTGAGGTCTCAGGCAGAAGGAAGTTAGAGCAGGTCTTAGGCTTAGATTAGAAGATAGCTCTCCAGAAAAAATATGGCATGAAGAAAAGGAACCACAGTAGACAGAGAACAGGAATTGACAACTTCTGCTCTTACAATTGCCAACTAAAGATAATCACTCCAAGGAAGGTAAGTGAAGTTGCAGCAGAAGTGAACATTTTGTCAGGTCTTAAAGTCCAGAAGAAACCACTTTGGTTTTCAAAACCTTAATTTCAGAAGTGTTTAGTCATAAGGGGAGCCCATAAGCAGTTTCATAGGCCATCCTTGTCCAGGATTTCAAAGCAGATATTTCCAGGAGACATGATATAAGCATATTTAAGCCCTTATAGAGCCCAAAAGCAATATTATTGCTCAGTATATCAATTGGTAACTCTGTAAATGCTTACACAGTTAACAAATATACAAGAATTCTACCATAGTGCTATGATCAACATATTAAGTATATGAACTAAACTTAGAAATAGATCTAAAGTTGATATACTTCATGTGGGGAATGTTTGCCTCCTATTCTTTAATTGTATTTGTTGAAGTTTATAGTAATTGATAAGTTCTTGATATAAGACAGTCACTTATGTCCTCATGTGAAGTTATTTTAACATAAGAAAATTCACTATGCTCTTGTGATGGTGGTCATTGTTGACAAAAGACCCTGAGATAACACCAGTCATAGGAATAAAGCTTGAACTTGTAGATAGATATTTTTCCTTATTGAAAAATAGGAATATGTTATGAGTGCACACCTAGGGAGCAATGGTAAAAGCTGAAGATAATAGGGGTTTTTTTAGATCAAACTGAGGTTAGGGACTTACCCAGCTTAAGGCACCAACTAAGCCAGGGGCACATAAATATTCCAAATCAATTGTTGGGGAACCCCTGACAAATTGTAGTGAGGAGGCCAGGCAGGGCAGTGGCAATAATCTGACCAAGAAAGCTGAAGTTGGCCTAAGGGAAGTAGTGACAAGGTTATGTAACTCAAACATGTATGCTATGGTAAAGGGAACCACTGAGACAGAGTCCTAAACTAGTTTGACAACTCTAGGAATCACAAGGACAGAATCTGAGGAAAACCAAGACAAAATTGGCCTGCCTGGGCTCATAACACAGGGCAGCAGTAATATGGGTAGGAGGAGCCCCAGGATAAGGAAAGCACTCTGAGACATAAGCAGAGGCTAGAGCTCCCTCCCAGAGATTCCCGTAAAAACAGAACAGATGCCTCCTAATCACTCAATAGCTACAGCAAAGCACCTGTGATAAAGGTAAGGAGTGATCTAGAATGAAGAAATGACACTGAAGGCCTCATGACCTCTGGAGTTGGCTATATGACTGGCCACCATGAGCATGATACTACCATGCATCCAATGGTATGTCTTCCCTTGAGGAAAAGAGAGTCTAGGACATAAGGTTAGATTTTAAGAGTATCAGACAACAGGTCTGCTTCCCCTGCTTTGTTATCCCCAGGTGCTGATTCTAGAAGTCATCTTTTAGATGTAACAGGAAACTCACATAGTTATCCTATCCTGATCAAGCTTGGCCAAGGATCTAGAATTAAGTTTTTCTGCCATAGACCTGGGGAAGGTCTTACCTAGAAGTCATATTCTTGTCAATTGGATAAGTCCTAGGTCCTGCTCTTGGCCTCACTACTTGAGTCCTAATTGTTTCCATGGCTTCTTTGCCTATCTGTTTCTTGTGAAGCCATGAAATTCTTCCTTCATTTAACACAACTCCCTTCTAGTGACTAGTGCCAGCTTTCTTGTTAATTTTCCGCAATGGTGCCATGAAGAAAAGCTAGACCAGGAGTCTCAGATTTTTTTAGTTATAGGTTGGTTCAGATACCCTACCCTCACTTGAATCCTAGGAAAGATGTTGGTCTCAGTAGTACTATACACCAATCTTGCTTCTGAACATCTATAAAAATGAGGCCTAATAGGGGCAGGGTAGATATAAGTTATTGGTAAACATAAACCCTTGGGCGGGTTCCCCAGGAAGCTAGCAAACCCAGACAATTTAGTCCTTTAACGTTTTTATTTTATTTTATTTTTTCAGTTTTTGGCCAGGCCTTGGTTTGAACCAACCACCTCTGGTATATGGGGCCAGTTCCCTACTCCTTTGAGCCACAGGTGCCCCTCTCTTTAACATTTTTTAATCACATTCAAGTCAACACCCCTCACTTGCCAGCATATCCAAAGAGGGCATCCAATCCTTTCCAAAGAGATGCTTGGGTTATGTTCAGGACCCTCTGGGGCTCTCTGTCTCCTGAATTTCCCACACTTTACCAGAGAGGTATGCTAGGATCAGAAAGAACCCTTACAACTCACTCCTGACACTATGAGGCCAACTGTTCAGAGATCAGAGACTCCCGTGAGGGATCATGTAGATGTGCCATGACCTCTGGCCACTGACTTGGTAAGTTCTAAACAGCTTCTGAAAAAGTAATGGTCTAATATATCTGCTGTACTCATGAACTCAACTTTGAGGAGTGGTCCAGGGACATACCTATGCCTTAAGTTGAATAGAATAGAAGTAAGCAAGAATGAAAGAGACCCTGTAAGTCTTAGTTACGTGGCTCCTGAAAGAAGTCAACAGTTAGAGGTATAGTCACATTCATTTCTTCCAGCTAACTTATTAGGTATGTACCTAGGTATAGAGAAACTAGGCATCTTGACCAGTTTACCTTGAGAAAACTTATGCCAGAGGTTTATTATATAGATAATGAGACAATATACACAGAGGTAGAGCCTATGATAAGAGGAAGAAACAAAAGTCTATATTTGTGTCATGAAGAAGACTCTACAAAGAAAGGGTCAGAACCTGTGCCCTGTAGGCCAGTGATATGCTATGAACCACAAAGTTTCCTGATGCCACAAGTCCAAGGCCGCAGGGAGAAAAAAAAAAAAAAAAGTTTTGGACCAGACAGGAAACCCTGCTAGCAAGCTTTCCAGGTAGCACTAAGTGAAGCCCAAGCAATGAGAATGCTCAAATTCTTACTATTATGGATTCCAGGCAGGATGGTATCAAAGATTAGGAAGATAATTAAGTTCTCCAAAAGCATTTCTTTGGGTATAAGGAAGTTTTCTGGAGACATACTTTACATATAGCATTTAACTGCCATGGTATCAGGAGCTCTTAAGACAAATCCTGGACTGAACCCTCTAGTTACATGCTTATTTCCAGGCTCAGTTACATAGGACTGGTAGAAGATATCATATTAACCTTCCAAGACTCAGGAATTATCTATTTATTTATTTATTTTGTGGTTTTTGGCCAGGGCTGGGTTTGAACCCTCCACCTCCGGCATATGGGACTGGCACCCTACCCTTTGAGCCACAGGCCTGGATTATATATGTCCAACCCTTCACCCTGAGTCTGGATTTATTGTTTAAGATAAAATGATATTCTTGTATGCAGCATATATCTGGCCTGAGTTTTTATATCCAGTCAGCCAAACTGTGCCCCTTTAGCAGACAATTTAAGCCATTCACATTAATTGAGAGTATTGATAAGCCTGATAGTATTTTGGGTGTCAAATTTTTCAAAGACCAGTGGGCATTTTTAATCCTTTCACCACTGTGGAACATGGGTTTTGATCAATAATTTCTAAGTGAGTTTACTTCGGTGGTAGGGCATCAGGGTGGTCATTATGGAGGATGGGTCTGAGAATATCCTGAAGAGCTGGTTTAGTTATGGCAAATTTTGTCAATGTGTGAATGTCACTTAAGTATTTGACTTCTCGATCATAAATGAAGCTTAGTTTAGCTGGATACATGATCCTGGGATGAAAGTTGTTTTGTTTTAGTAGAATAAAGGTTTATGACCATCCTTTTCTGGATTGAGAACTTACAGCAGAAAGAACTGCAGTTATTCTAATATTCTTACCTTTGTAGGTTATGGTTTACTTATGTCTGGCTGCTTTCAGGATTTTCTCTTTCATATTAACTTTGGTGAAGTTAATTACAATGTGTCTAGGGGTTACTTTATTTGGACTGAGTCATGGTGGGGTTCTGAAACTCTGCTATCTGAATTTTAGTATCTCCTGCCATGATTGGGAAGTTCTCCTCAATTAGCTCTTGAAGTAAAGTATCTATGCCTTTTGGAACATCCTCTTCTCCTTCAGGGATTCCTATGAGGTGAATGTTTGCTCTTTTGGAGTGGTCCCACAATTCTCTCAGGGAATGGTCTGTTTTTGCTCTCCATTTCTCTTCCTCTTTGAGCATTTGGGAGTGTTGAAAACCTGTAC